>JANIJG010008789.1:74467-117376 GCA_024611175.1 Megaceryle torquata
TTCTCTTCCCCTTTGGGGAGGGAGGGGGGTTAACAGAGAGCATCTGTTAGGTCTAAGGGGCCACCCTGACCCTAAACTGTGACACATGGCAAACACAATCACTTTGTAACAATTAAAAAAAAATGAAGTTTTATTCACCAAGTACAGGGAAACAGAAGAGATGAAATGGAAACCTCACTCTGACCAAGGCTGTCTCCTCACTACAAACTATAAGGCACAGTTGGGTGGAAGGTCAGTCTGTGCCTTGAAAAAGATGGGAAGAGCTGCAGCTTTGTGCCAAGTGTTCTGTATTTATATGGATGTATTTGAGTTAGGCTGGGCAATTGCACATGCCATGGATAGGGACCGTTAGCAGAACAAACCATTGAAGAAATGTAATCCTGTTTCCTAGCAAAGTAGTTACTGCATTTATTTTGCCCAGAAAAAAGAAAACTACAGAACTTCAAATAAGCAAGAATTCCTGAGTCCTCAAATATCTTCAGAGCTATTGAATTGGGTGACCTGAAAACCACTGCTCACTCAATAGAGAAATGGGATTTTTATAAGTACATGTATCAGCAAATGAATATTTAATGTTTTCTGTACATATCAGTGTTCAGGGCTTGCAATATTTAAGCAATAAGACTTGTCAGAAATGTAGTAGCCATGAGATAATTACATCTCTGGGGTATTTTGATGCACAAAGGGCAGACAATGTATGCATTATCTCGAGATTGTGATTATGTCACGATTATAATATCAAATAGAAATAGGTTACTGACAGAATAAAAAAAAAAAAATCCCTACGTGATGACCACTGCATAGCTTTCTTGGCTCAGAACAATGGTATGTTCTTTCATTATCAAAAATAATAATTATAGCACTGTAATAACAACATTCTCATCACAACTGACAATATTTTCATGAGAAGCTGCTTTCTGCAGTTAAAGGTGCTATTTAACACACAAGAAATTCTCAGCCTAAACCATGTTTTCTCATGTTTGCCTCTGAATTCAGAGTTAATTTTACTTCTAGTCAGAAGTAAGCCATTTCAGAAGTGTTCCTTTTAGTCCTTTCTGATATTTCTGAATAAAAATAGATGTCCCCTGTCAGCAAAATGCTAACATACAGGCTTGAAGAATTCAGACACACTTAAGTACTTTGATGAATCAGGACCTAAGACATTTTTTAGATACTGTAAGCCTAATTCTGCCCTCCTTTTATGCTGATGTCAATCTAGACTAACCTCATTCCCTTCAATGCAGCTAAATCCAGACTGACATCAGCACAGTCAGACCCAGCCTCTCACTCTTTCAAAGGCTTTCTCACTGAAAAACCCAAAGAAAATTTGTTGCTAGGGCAAACATCTCCCTTGAAACTCCTGGTGTGACAAAGTCCTACCTGGCAGGTCCAAGGCCCAACCGGAATTGCACGCATGGAGACATCAGAAGACATTACCCACGCACAGATTTGTCAGTGCTGTGGACTATTGGGAAATATTTCACCTTTTAGGACTGCCACCAAGCTGAGCCCTGGGAGAGACTTATTTTTATGCAAGGGGAAAGCACCAATGCCCATACTGATGTCAAAGCTTTGCCAAGCCTATTTTCACAGTGGATCTGGAATGAAAGGACCTGTACATGGGGTGGCAAGTACCCTCTGCTCCTCCTTTTGCTAGCCCGGGTCTTGGCAGGCACACTATCAGCTGTCCCATGCCAGAGGAAAGCAATACAATCAACACCACTGCTACGGCATGAGCAGTGGGGACAACTGTTAAAATGGAACAGAGATGTGATTTTCAGGAGTGTTTCTCTCTTGCTGCCCTTGCAAATAAATGACTTACTGCCTGTTTGACCAGCAAATTGGTACTTCCCATCCCTTTCAGGGTGATTTTCACCAACCCTCTGGTGAGTCATAAGTCACACCCTGAGCAGGGGAGGAAAGATTTACAGGAGCTGTATAGAAAAAAAGTAAACAAACCGTTTAAAGCTTCCTATAGCAACATAGCAGATTGCAAGTAGCAAAAGAGAACAAAGTGTCACCCCTGAGATGGTTTGGAGACTACAGTACTGTTTTCAAAACCAAGAGATGGGGACAAGTCATCCAACAAGATGAGATTGTAATCTCAATGAGTTTATACCCAAATAAAGATAATATAAGGGACCAGGCAGAATCCAGGTATTTTTGCAGGCGTACAAAGCAACTTACTGCTTTGTCCCTCTCACTTCTGCCCTATTCTTTCACCTTTGCTTCAGGATCAATTCCCAACAGCATCTTGCACAGGGAAGAACTTTAAAAATACCCTGCCAAAACAATGAGTAGGAACTGCAGCAACACTTTTTTTTTTTCTTTTGTGTGTGTGTGTGTGTGTGTGTGTGTGTGTGTGAGAGAAAGCACCACAGAAAGATAATGTTATTACAGAAAAATGTTCTCTGTCTAAAATATTTTTTAGGGGGAAGGCATAAGATGATATGGTTTCTCAAGCAAACAAACAAAACAAAGCAACAACAGCAACAACAATAAAAGTAAAACCTTCTTATTCCCTCCCCGTTTGTAGGTTGCTCGCTGCTAGAGTTGAGCGAACAAGTTGAGGGCTAATCCTGAAAGACACTGAGCAGCTCCTGCGACACACCAAGCATTACACATTAAGGTCTTGCACACTAATTAATGATTAATTAGGACAGAAAAGTGCTCTGCCCTCTCCAGTGAACTGAAAAGACTCCAGCTGAGAATCAACTGAACTGATATGCCCAACTTGCTGGAAAAACATGCCTTGCATGGAGCCGGCTCAACTCATAATTTAGCAAAGCACCCCCCTGCCAAGACACCGGGAACCTGATCTGCTGACAGACAGCCTGGCCCCAAGCAGCTCTAGGGCTGCCAGCTACTGCTTCTCTGTGCTCAGAAAACCATGTGCAAATACTGTCACTGCCTGTACCCCGTCCCTGACCACTCCAGACAGACTGTACATAAAAAACACCACATAGAAAACCAGAACTGAGTACAAGAATATTAAATCTATGAACTGCATGATGAAGATCTTATGAAGTGCACAATTAAGAGGGATTTTATTACCTTAATTTAGCCTTTAAGTGCATAAATATGAAGGTACATATTTTTAATTATAGGATATACTATTTTTAACTGAGAGTCTCTTCTTTCTTTTCAGTGGTTTAACGGTGATAACCAAACAGGCAGCTTTTCCACATGTTGATGAAGCCACAGAGCTAGGGGCCTCAGCACCCAACTCACACCACCCAAATCAAAGCCTGATCTGACTCCAGGGTCCCATCATTCCCATGGCCATGCCTTCTCTATAGCATTAATCACTGCAGCATCCAAGTGCTTCACCACTATTAAGGAACCGAACTTCATGAATCTCCTCAGAAGGAAGGAGGGTGTTTCTGCTCTCCAACAGGGTCCTGCTGCACACAGCCACAAATGGCCAGAAGAGATTATTCTTTTTCAAAATCCCATTTTGACATCCAATGAAAGAAATAAAGTTGAATTTTGCCCTTTTTCTGGCTAGCAGTTTACAAATCAGCAAAACGCTGCTGCACGGGAACACAGAAGGTCTGTAGATCCTGTGCTAGAGCAACACGGAGACCATACAGTCTAGGAAATCTTGTTTCTGTGCATGCAACTAAACAAGATTTTAGCTCTGATGAAATATAGGCCAACACGTTCCCCTTGCTCTCTTCCCCAAGAGGCACAAAACATTAATTCAGTCACTTCATTAACTCAGATTTTACACATCAAAGTGAACTGCTCTTAGTTTGTTTCTTGATGGGACTGAAGATGCTCCAAACACCAGAGCCCAGTGGGAGAGAACATCTGAGCCCCAGTGTGAGTCTGAACACCCATGTGGGAAGGACAGCTTGAAGATGGAAAAGGCTGCAGCTGCTCAGGTGCAGGTGAGCACCTTGGGCAGCCTGAGCAGGGTAGGGACATTAAGGGACATTGCTCCCTTTAAAAAGAGAGCAAATGCAAGTTCATTTCATGCTCTTCTTTTTATGGTTCATTCTATCATGACAATGTCATACTACAGGCTGCTTGTGCCCTGTCATACAGTGAAAGAGTATCTCTCAGGTCCTGAAAATGTCCACCATGCTGTCTAGTTGCCCATCTCTGTGGAAACACCACAAAAAATTAGCATGCACCCCCTAACCCTTTGCCTCCTCCCACATCATGGCTCCCTATGTGCTGGGATATCCTATGCAAGCAAAAGCTCTACAGCTGCTGGGCCTGCCCAGTGAGACCAGGCAGACTCAACAAATGAAGATACTAGGGGCAGACATGGGCAGATCTGGAAAGCACTGAAATCCAAGCAAAGGAAACTCATTTATCACAGAAAATATTTCAAATATGAAAAAAATGCAACTAATTAATCTCACATCTGTACCATCAATTGGGTCCTTGTAGACACTATACATCCTTGTCTGTGCTCTGCAGCAACTGCACTGCTCAGTGCTTGAATGGGACAAGAAACAGAAAAAGCTGAAAAAGACCTGGAAATGGGCCAGCTGCTTAGAAAGAGAGAAAACCTCATTTCCTCCAGGAGGCACCTGAGCTCAACATGTCCTTGTCTGCGAGGAGAATCCACAAACACATTGCTTGTGTTGCCAGAAGGTCTCTGATACCGCTGGTTCAAGTCCAAAGCTGTGCAACCACAGCTTTGAACCTGTGTTACAGGTATAGCAGTTGCCCTGCTCATAGAGAACAGGACTGCATGAGTTATCCCAGGAATGTTTGTGTTCTCAAAAGGCCTCTTGGTTTCTGTAGCTCTCCTTCCCTTGTTTTCCACCATTTGGGACATGTAAAGTTTCTGCAGCGCTCAACCTATTGCACATAAAGCTCCCAATAGGTAAAATACAGCTCCTAGAAACACCACCAAACTAAGACCCTGGGTTCAAATCAAGATTGTGTATTCAAATCCTCACTGTTGTACTTCTGAATGGCTATACCCACAACTGCTATGCCTTAGTAAGGTGGTATTTTCTATCCTGCAACAGTAACCATGATTTCACAACTGTACATTTGTCCCACCCAGAGACAAAAACCCATCTGAATTCATCTTAGACCAACATAAAACAAAAATAGCAGGGTGAAAATAGAGCTCCTCCCAGAACAGCCTTGTGGACAGTCTACCCACCTTGGCTGTGGAACATGAGTTTTAAGCTTTTCTTCACACAGGATCTCCCAGCACATAGGGAGCCATGATCTGGGAGGAGGTGAAGGGTTAGGGGGTGCATGCTAATTTTTTGTGGTGTTTCCACAGAGATGGGAAACTAGACAGCATGGTGGACATTTTCAGGACCTGAGAGATACTCTTTCACTGTATGACAGGGCACAAGCAGCCTGTAGTATGACATTGTCATGAAAGAGTGAATCATAAAAAGAAGATAATGGAATAAATTTGCATTTGCTCTCTTTTTAGTAGTTCCCTGACCAGCTTCAGTACAGTGAATTGAAACTGGATTTCACACACATAGTACACAGTTCCTAGAACAAGTTTTTGAGCATTTCAGACTCCCACCATCTCACTTTGACCAGTAATTTCACCTAGGATCACGCCCAAGCATCTCCTAGGTTTTATCACATCACCACTGTGCACTCTATGACTCAGTCTCATGGAATACAACAATTAGTAAAAATACAGCCAAAGAGATATGGTGCAAAAATCTAATGGGAATAATAGCTGAGGGACAGAAAGTAGAAAGAAAACCTCAAAACCCCAAAATGATACTATAGAAGAAAGCTGATCATGAAAGAATGAGAATAAAATTAAGTTGCAAAGTCTATGTTGAAATTATTCCGTTCTTCCAAGCTCCCTCATCCAAGTTTCCCAGCTTCTAGCAGGCAACAAAAAACCCCAGCCTTGAGAGCTGAACTAAGAGAAATTAAAAATAAAACAAAATAATAATTTAAAAATGGGTTTGGGAGAAGTAATTAAGCATTTTCCATCAAACTTGACATTTGGCATCTGCTCAGGTGTCTGCTGAGACATGCGTTGCTCCCACTTAATATGCAAGACATAATGTGTTTTAGCCTTTAGCTAAATAACTCACAAGAGCCCAAATTCAGGGAGACAGGCAGGTTTAGGGGTGGGAGGGAAGAGATGGACAGCATCTTATTTACTTTGCTTTTAAAAAAAGAGGTGCAGGGTATCCTTTTGCACAGCACCATGTGCCATGCAGACGTACCACAGAAGAGAGTGCAGCACTGACAAGATTCAATGTTCAAAAATCCTGGCTGTGCTGAGGATGTTTATGCTTCTATGAGATGTTTGAAATGAAAGAATTGGTCCCACAGCTGATTATATACATCTATATTTAAGTGCACAGTTCCCTTTGCTGTGGAAAGCCCAGCCCTATCCCAGCTTCTAGCACTGAGATTTGCAAACCCAAAGGAAATATAAATTAAGGGCCCTTCCAGACCTGTGATGGAAAGGAAACAAGATGGTCACTTCCAAGTCACCTAGAAAAGTACGAGTGTTGTCCCTCCCTGAAACTCACGACCTTCCCTGCGTTCTCAGTCCATCAGGTGGACCGGACCCAGCCACAGGAACAGCAGACACTGCTTGTTTGCTGGAGTGGTCCCAAACCTCTTCCAGCAAGTACTTCTCACAGAGGTTATGGCTCCCCTCAGAAAGATGAATGGGTGGTGTTGGGTGCAAAAGCAGTGCTATAGTCATGTTAGGACCTCATGAGGTACCCAGATAAATGAAGAATAACTACCAGTCAAGAAGATTGCAATTAAGGCTCTTGGTGTAAGGAATAGAGGTGAGCCCTTGGAAGTCACCTTTCTCAGCAATTCACAGGAGATGCGTCTGGAGCACAGCCTAGTGCTCCAGGCTTCCTCAGCTGAGGTGTAAATTGCCTGTCAGTCCCTGCATTTCTGATTTGTGTTATGGAGATGCAAAACCATGCAGCCTTTCACAACCTCATCCTGCATGTTTGCCTGTGCCCTGCCTGGACCACCAGCTTTGTGGGCGGCTGTTTCTCACCAGCCATATGCTCACAGCAGGGAGATAACAAGGCATCCCACACCCTCCTTTCTAGGATGATGATGCATGGGGTGCAGTCCCCCAGTGAAGAGACAGTTAATTGAAGCAGTTTTCCTTAATCTCCACCTCCCTCCCCACTCACACCAACAAACTGTGCCATCCACATTTATGACTCCAGTTTTTCACAACACCAGGGCTTTGGGAACAGCACAAAAGCATTTTTTTCCGTGACCCATGACTACATAAAAGGGGCCAGCCACAGACCCAAGGTAGATGTAAGGCACAAGCGCTCAAAACAAAGATGCACCTCACAACAGTAGTCACCAGTGACTGAGATATGAAGGAGAAAGGAATAAACCACGATAAAAGGGAGAAGTGCGGGATTTGCTCTGAGGTGCTTGCTGCAGGCTAACTGATGACGTCTGCCTCGAGCACTCCTGAAAGTGTCTTTCATCTGGGTTTCTGTTAAGTGAATGATTCTATTTACATACATCCAACTAATTCAATCAAAACTGAACTCCAAATTGGTCCTCAAGGGAATTCTCAAAAACACTTTTTATCTTCATGCAGAAATGAACATTAGAGGGAAACTGGGTTGAAGAACTCTTCTCCCAGCAGCTCAGAAATACTATATAAACTGCATGTAGGAAAACCCACCTTGGCTTTAGGCAGGGAGACAGCTCAGAACACAAATCACTGAGGACCAGTGAGGGAAGGACAAGGGATTTACTTCATGGAGATCCACTGAGGTGACAAGGAGTAATGGTCATCTTCATTAGTAGTGAACTCCTTCTCCAGAGGGGCCCAGGCAAGGCACCTCTCTCAGCTTTCAAAACAACTTACTTTCTCTTGTCTGGCAGAGAGCTTCAAGACAAAGGATTTGAAAGGCCACAGAAGAACTGAAAAAGGGGACCAATCAGCAAGTTAAATCCCACCTCTTTCCTTCACTAAGTTTTTCTCTTCCTAAGTAGTGCTAAACTTCCCCTGCTCCTCTCAGAGCCAAAGTGCAGAGGGTGGTTTTTTCCCTTCGTCCATAGCATGCTAAGGTACACAAGAACCACCCTCCCTCGACTGCTCTTTTTTCTTCCGTTTAACACTGAACTAAACTTCAGCAAGCAACAACTCTGCTGGGCTGGCAACACGGAGAGATAAACTGTACCCTACAGCACATGTGGTGAATGCAGCAGCAAGGCAACCCTTGGTACCTCCAGCACTAAAAACCCACTCTCACTCAGTTGTTTGTCTCTCCTATCAGCATGTCCAGTTATCATGTACAGATTTGTCCAAACAGGAGCAAACAGAGACCACCATGTCATTTCACACAAACCACACAACGGCCATGTTATGGAGAGGACCTTTTTCTGTAAATAAGCTAGTTACAGACTAAAAAGGCATCAATTCAGAAAAAAAAATCCCCGAAACAGTGATTATGGTGTTCAATTATATTCATGTGTTAGAGCATTGACAATTTATGATGCATATTTCCCATCCTTATGTAGATACATACTTAGCATTTCAGTTTGCCTTCACAAAGGATAAGCTCTGGGTCGCAGGATAATTTTCAGAGCAATTTTGTATAGCAACAGCAACATTTCAAATGAAAAGAATACGATGGTATTAATGCTAAAAAGACCTCAGTTGAAAAGAGGCTGCTATGCTAAGCAGTGCTGTATTTGGGCCAGCTGGAAAACATAAGAGAAAGAAAACTTCATAACAGAAAAGACAGACAATACTGGATGAACAGAATTCATATGAGGAAAAATACATTTGCTTTTTTTTCCGAGAGGCTTAGTGTAGGTTTTTCTCTCTAAGGTGCTGATGAAAACTGCTATTGACTGACATAAATTCTCCCTTTTTCCCAGTTCTTCCTAAGAACAGACATCAACTAAGAAAGAATTGACATCCAAGCAATGGCTTTACACTAAACTTAATCCTCTACTAAGTAGTTCAGCAAATCTCCAACACTTTGAGGTAACTGACCTGTACCATTGCCTCTCACTGCAACGAAGGAGAGATGAGTGGCTGTGAACACTGCCAGAAGGCCATCTGAAGTAAACAGGGTCATTGCTGTTCCATCACAGAAATAAATAAACATTTATTTAAAAAAAAAAGAAGAAAATTAAGAAATCCTAAACTCAATCACCAATTAAAAACAACCCTCTCATTCTTTACAGTAGCCACAGTGACCCAGACTAAGCCTCCATCTAGTTTGACATCCTGTCTTCAGCAGTGGGCACAAGAGGACATCCACTGAAAACCAAGAACAGCGCATGTGTATATGACACCCCCAAGTAGACTCCCAGGCTTCAAATACCTTCTTGTCTAGGAGGTTCTGAGCCCAGTCTTGATCAACAGTTCTCCTAGGTGTACAGAGAGAAGGTCTGTGGAGGTCTATACAAAACTGCATTTACAACATTCTTTGGAAAGGAATTAAAGACTACCATGAGCCACCTCTTTTTGTTTGTAGAATATGGTCCAGTACCATTGTAAAGCATATATGGGTTGAGGTGGGATATTGTGAAATGGCCTTGAGCAGGAGTGGTTATGAAACAGTAGTCAGAGTCAAATAAAATTTGCAATGCTGAAATTCTAAAGGAAAAGATGACTGCATTTAATGAAGAACAACCGTTTTACCATTACCATTAAATTGTTATTACATTTCTTTGAAAGTTAAACTGACACACAGCTGACTGCTGTGGAAAAAGGTATTGTATGATGGAATTTGGGGACTGAAACCTTACAATGCACAATTTCTGGTCATTAGCTAAATGGCAGCATATTGAACTCCTTAATCACTAAGAATAAGTGCAATAAAGACAACAAATTGCAACAGATCTTGTCCGTTGGATCCAAACAAAGTACAACAAACTAAAGCCAGTAAGTCTGCAGTAGCAGCTGCTATGGAGAGCTAAACAAATAATATTAGAGTGGTAAATAACTTAGAGCCACGGGTCATGCTAAAAACTTTAATTCAACTTAATGGGCATAGAAATTAACTTCTTTTTTTTTAAAAAAAAAAAAAAGCTCATTCTCAGAAATTCCTTACATCATCTCTACCCTAATATTAAACAGATATTTGCTACCAAGTACTCCAGATAGAGCAACCACACTGCTTACTCCTGTTCACAGGTACGTAGATCTTCACATACTGTGCCAATGAACAGTCAAGTTTTAACTTTTCCTGTGTCACCTTTAGACTCAAAGGAGTTCGTTGGCAAATAGGATGCATTTGGTCTGTAACAAAAAAGGCGGCCCTGGGCTACCCAGGCTTAATTATGTAAGCTAGCTGGCTACAAGAAGCATCTGACCGTCACTTATTCCCCTTTTGTGCTCACACTTTCTTCAGATTCAGTTCTTCCATGTTCATTATGCCCCAGTCCTCCGATGCTTTCACCAATCACACAGTGAGAAGGAGTAGAAGTGACAGAGGGTTCAAAACACCATAATTATGTATTTGCTGACATACCTTGACCAACAGTTCTCCTAGGTGTACAGAGAGGAGCTCTGTGGAGGTCTATACAAAATTGCGTTTACAACATTCTTTGGAAAAGGAATTCAAGAAGATTTGCTGACATACACTCTCCAAAGGATCATGCTCCCCTCCATTAACCTGAGAGCAATTCCAGAGGCAGCCAAGTGGCTTAAATGAACAACAAAAACTGAGCAGTGTGAGCATTGCCTACACTGGGAGACTCTCTAACAGGTTGGCATTTATGGCTCTATCAGGAATAGTTTGGGTTTGCTTTGATTTGCTTGACTGCTCTTCTCACAGAGACTTAGAACAATTAGTCTTTTCTCAAAAAGTCTTTGTATATCATCAATAATTACCCTTTTTAACAATGCAAGAAGGAAGGGACAATGAGAGATTAAGATGCCCACATCACCAGTTGAGGAAGAGGACGCCTAAAACTCCTCTGTTAGCTCTTGCAACAAATGTGTCATCAAGTATGCCTCATTTCTGCAGCCACCAACCTGTTTAGGACTCTGGTTAGGATTAGACCCAGATCGTGGAACCAGTAAATACATAAGCACCTTGTGTCATTCCAGAAACCTTGGTTTTAACCAATATAAACAGTGGTAATGGGAGCCTGTCCAACATTGCTACTTGTATCTGATGCCATCTGGTAAATCTATCCATTGATGTTAAATTGTCTGGGAGATTGCACAGACCACTTATTATGGTCATTTTGGAATGCAGCAGAATAGAACCCAGTCTTGTGGCTGGCCTGAAGGAAAGTGATGAATAATGTAGCTGACATCTCTCCATGCTCAGCATCACTTCCCTTCCCCCTCCCTTTCTTGGTGGCCTTTCTTTCTACCTGTAGGGCTTCTTGTTACACATGCCCAACCCACCAGCATGCTTCCCCATCACTTTCCAGTCACTTCAAATCAGGAAAGGCTCCCAGGTTGAACTTTGAAAAGGGTAATATGCATCGCTAATGAGACACCCTCCCAAAGCTTTCTCCGGGGAACAGTGCACATCCTTCTTGCTATAAGTGGGAAGCTTCAAGCAGAAAACCTATCTCTTATCTCATTTGGTCTTTGCTCTTTTTACCTGTATCCCTGCACCCTGTAGGAATTTAATACTGAGCCTCAAGGGTTTCCTAATCATCTTTCTTGCAGAGTAAAGAATATTCTTGGCACATTAAGGTAAGGCCAGACACCTCAGCTCACCTCTATAATGCAGATTATTCCTAGATTTCCAAGGAGCCATTCATAGGATACAATGGTCCCTTGGACAACCATCAGCCTGTTCCAGGCAGCAATTGCTGTGGGTCTGTCTTAGCATTCGGACAGCTGTCATTGCACCAAGGACACAGGAATATGAATCTAATCATTACATATTTATGCTACATCTTCAAAGAGATAAAGGAATTTATTTTGCTCTCTGTTTCTAAAAATCAGAACTGGACAGAGTAATTTCTCAAAAAAAGCCAAGTGGTTTGACAGTCTCAGAAACACCATGTCCTGGACTGGACTTGGTGGCATTTCAGTGCCCATCCTCAACACAGCTTCTCAAGTATTTCATTCTTGCTTTTGATAATGAGCATCTTTCAAACAATTAATAAAAAAAAAATTAACTAAAAAAAAAAAAAAATCAACCACTCTAAAACTCCCTTTCTTGTCTTAATACACTGACCAGCATAAAAGCTTTAAACTGATTCTATTCTAAAACTAAGTCATTCCCCTTCCCCTGTCAAATGCACATCCTCTGAAAGATATAAAGCCCATGTGAAGGCCTAGAGGAGATAGCAGTCATATTATTTTACTCAACCCAATTTCTATCTGAACACAGCTCAGAGAACACAAAACCAGTCTCAATCTAACATGGCAGGCAGTGGGAAAGAAGATTGCTTCTGCCATGTCTTCAGACGGGTTCATTGTGGTAGAGCTGTATGCAAATGCAGGGTAATTTGCAATTATTGTTATTTCTCTTTAGTTTTAGGAGGCATGGGAATAAAAAATTAATAAAACCATTATATTTAGAGTGCCAATTAGAAAAATCTGGGGGGGAAAAAAAAAAGAAAAATTACCAAATTGATACATTATTTTTCGACAACTTCCCTTCATGTTTGCTGTCTCTGACTGCACAAAGTGCTGCTTTCAAGTCTCACTGCTCTCCCATTCCCTCCTTTCTGGCAGAAGTTACTCACTCCATGCTCAGCACACACAGCATGATGCTGCTGCTCTGCAACTGGATAGGCCCAACACCCTTTCATATGCTGAGAAACCTTTTCTCTTTGAGGACCTTAAAACTATGATCTCAAATTGAATTCATAGGGAGGTGACCAGGAAAGCAGCAACTCGTATGCCCAATCCATTGCACTCCTCCATCCATCACCGTCCCGTGATAAAACACAACTCGACCCCTCCCCAGCACTCTGCCTCATGGAAACAGACCCCTCTGCAGTTCACTGCCCATCCTTCAGCTTCCAGTTCCTTAAAATTTCAAATTCAAATGCTGCTCTGGACACATGCAAATGACCTCCTGTTACCGGGAGTGTTATGTATCACTGCTATAACTCTCTGAGCAACCCTCTCCCATCGCTGCAGTTAGGCTGCAGCTGCTATTCACACAGTTATATTCCTCTCCTCTGAGTAAAGATACTATGCTGCTATTATACCAATATTTAGACCCTCTGACTTCTATATTATACTTATATTGCGGCTCTTATTTGTATGTTTATGCTCTCCTGTGGGTATAGTTACCTGATGCTATTATCTGTGTAGTTAGTTATACTTTCCTAAGGGCATACTTATTTCTTTGGCTGTATTTAAATCGTCTTCCACAGCTATAGTGATATTGTCAGATTCATATAAATAGTGTGGTTATGCCATACAGTCAGCAGGCAATGTTTGCAATACTGCAATTATTTATACAGCATTAGGATCCCACTGGTATAAATACTTCAACTCAGAGGCTGAGTTACATGGCTGTGTATAAATAATCAGAGGGAAGGTGGCTCTCCATCACACAGCTTCTACAGTAGAGTCATGTGCACGCAGCGCAGAGACAGCAGAAAACTGGACCATGTGCATGTACCTCCACAAGAGATGTGTTGGCTTTAGAGCTCCCAAGTTTCTCAAAATGTCATTTTCCAGACACAGAATCTATCGCTTTGTTTCAGTATCATAATTTTCTGTACTGCTGTACCTTCCTAAGGGACTTGTACTATTTCCATCACTGCAGTATCTCAATGCCAAGTCTCGTAAGACAAAATCCACTAAAACACAGGCCTAACTAGGAGCAACGAGATATGGTGTGACAGCCAGCCAACACCACCCACGGGGAACAGAAAATTGATTATTCACTTCTGAGGGACAAGGCATTTCACTGCTACTGTGCTAACAATCCAACAACAGAAATTATGTTGATGTAGCAGGTTAATACACAGTAGATGAGATCAAAGGTTGACCTAGCTCACCACTCCTTCTTACACATCAACCATACATCACTGAATGAGAAAGAAGATGAAAACAGGACAAACCTATATGGAAACTAGTCCTCTTCACCTCTGCCTTCAGTCCCTGTCACTCCTCCCCAGCATATATTCATATATCCTCCTCAATTAACATCTGCTCTGCAAGGCTGTAAGAGGGTGCTGTAGTTGCATAGACATCTGGGACAGGAGGACAGTGGTGGACTCCACCAACAACTGCTATGTCATCATTTTTTGCAGGCACCAAGCTCTTTTTGACTTCCATGGGAAAGATTATATTAAGCAACACCTGGTGCTCTGTCAGAAGCATTTTCCACTAATACATATCACTGTCCTTTCTGACAATATTCAGATCCACGTGTGTCCCAAGAATTGGCAGAAGGGATTACTACAGCAAGCAAAGCCAGTATCTCTGCAGTGATTTGATAGTTTGACAGGGAAGCTCCTCAAGGGAGCATCTCTAAAAAAAATACAGGAGTTCAATGGGATGGCTCTCAGGAGAGAGAAAGACTTCAAATGTTCCACTTTAAAACTACCTGGGAAACAGTTTGGAGGTGGCATCCTTGGAGCAGAAATGGCAAGAGACCCTCTCCTAGCCTACAAAAGGGTTCATCTCCACCCTGGTGATGTCATCAGTAGGGTACTTGACACCAGAGAGGAGTATTTGCAAGTCTCCCATCCCAGGGTGAAATAAGACTACTTCTTCAAATACTGATGGGGGGGGGGGGGATCACTTTTTTTCACTAGTACCCAAATTTTACACTCACACATATCTAGTACTCTTTTTCTTCTAGTTCCACTGCAATTTTCCATCAAAACATTCCATGGGACAGATACCACCTGCTGCAGCAGATTAGATTTTTTTTTTTTTTTTTTACTATGCAGGATTTCCTTTGTGATGCCTTCTGCCTATGTGAGATTTTATATTAGGGGATCTCAAAGGAAAGCAACAAATCTTTATAATACTAAATTAAAATGTAAAATTAAATCTTTATAAAATGGAGGAGCTAAAAAAAAGTGTCATCAAATTATAAAGTAGTCATAAATTATGATATACTTAATATTTGAAGTGAGACATCAGCATAAGTGATTAGCCCAGGCTCATCGGGTTTAATTCACAACTCAGATTAGCTCTAGCTCCAGTATTTAATTTTAAGTACTAAACAAGGGGTTTCACTGTGATATTGGCAGAAAAGATAGGTCTAACTCTTGAGGAACAGTTGAAGTATTCTTCTTGACCTGTCACACTGTAGCCCAAAATCTCACTAAGGAATTACAGCTAAAAAGCAGTAAAAGCAGAACAGAAAGTTCATCCAACCTTTTTTTTTTTTTTTTTTTTTTTTTTTATGCAAAGAAGTCACACCTCACACACTTCAGAGCTAACATACCTGTACTTTCAGCCCATGCAGGAGTCCTGGAAACCTTACAAGAAAATGCCTTTCACACCACCATGTGACAAGTCCTCAACTGCTTCAATTCATAACAGCTAAGGCTGGGAGGCACCATTTGATAACTGGTGACAACTCTCTTTTAAAACAGACCATTACTTTTTGCCCAGTTATCTTTATACTAAGCTCAATAGCACATAATTTCCTGAAAAATATGTTTCAGAAAGGCGTTCAATCATGATCTGAAGGTATTGAGAGATACCTCCACTCTACTCTTTACCTCCTTAGTCTCAATGATTATTTAAAATTACTCTTTAAAACATTCATTGCCTTTCTGTTATAGATTAATCCAGCTCCATCTTTCAGCCATTAGTTCCTGTTATGCATTTTCTGCTAGATTCAAGAGCTTTTTAACATCCAGTATTTTCCCATAGTAGGGGTACTTATTTTTATTGTATAACTAAGCCACTGCAAAATAATTTTGATAAGCAAATGAAAAGAATTCAGATACATACTAAAGGCATTCCCAAGCATCTAGATGTTTTTCTGCCTTTGGTAAAACAAAGTTTGAGGCTCCGACATCACTGGGGAAAGAAAAAAAAAAAAAAAAAAAAAAAAGATCTTGTACATCTGCTGCAGGCTAAGCTACTGGCTAATATAACCCATCTAAAAATCTTTCAATCTCTCTCTTACATGTTCATGACAAATGGCCAGATGAGAGTTTTATCTTTGTACAAAAGATAGTCCCGTATCCTTCATACAGAGTGACCTTCTCTTCTTTCACAGAGGCATACATGACATTCTCTTGTCCTATCAAGAGGACCCATTACACTAACACCTTTGGATGCAAACTTGAATGTTGACCAAATGTGTTAGATCACATTCATCTCATAAATCAAAAAAACAATTACAGCCAGCCAAAACATAAGCCACGCATCCTTCCCTCCTATACATACCAAAACCCTACAATCTGCCAGGCCATAAATAAAATAGCTGCAGCCTCCTCAGTTGACCAGTTAAATTCACTTATCTGTCAGCTGAGAATTTAACCTTTCTGGCCACACAGCAAAGGTCTGCTCCATAAGCCCAGCTCAGCAGAGAGCAATGCAGGATGGGTAAGTCTCTCCCAGGAGCCCCAGGGTAGCCACTTGCGGTGTCAATCACCATGGTGTCTGTCCACTTGTGCTGAGCACAGTCCTGCTAAGTGGCTGATTTTGCACAAATTGAATTTGGCAAAGATGTTAAATGCCATCAAGTGAGATACTGGGACAGCAGATTTAGCAAAACTGGCAGTGGGGTGTGGGGGTTGTAAGATATCTTTCCATTTAACTGGGAAGCAGTAGGATTTGAGGAGAGCTGGATGCAGTTTGAAGAAGCAGATGATAATGCAACCTAATTCTGACTGCAGTAACTTGGTATAAATGTTAGATATGTTCCATTAGAAAGAGAGAAAATCGGCTTGCTACAGGTCATTTTTCCCCTCTGTAATTATTCTGGGCACTTCTGCTGATACCCAAGCCTGGCTTGGCCAGGTATGCAGCTCAAACATAGGCTGGCCTGCACAGATTTCTCAGGTTCGTATGCATCTTCTGTCAGCTTCAGCTGTGTCATCTTCACATTTCAATAATGGTTTTCTTATTTTCTTCCTGTGCTCTTCAGTATTTTCCCTTCAGTCCATCTGAATTTAAGTCACACCATGAAGCTGACAATGGGAGAAAAAAAACCAAAACCAAACAAAACACACACACAAAAAGAAAAACCAAAACAAAACAATAAAACAAAACAAAAAAACAACCCACCACAACACAAAAAAAACCCACAAACCAAAATCCTCTCCCAAGTTACAGCAATTGTTACACCAATTTTCTTCTATCAACCATGAGCTATCATCTATTTTTTCTACACTTATGCAATCTGCCTCCTACTCTGATCTGAGGAAAAATAATTAGCACTGATCCTTTCTCTCTCTTGTAAATACTAGTAAACACTTATAAATTATCTCGTAAATACTCTGAACCAATGATCATTTTGTTCAGAGTATCTTTGGAGCATCAGGGAGATTCACTTACAGATTTCTGGATCCAAACTCTATCATATAGTTTCAGTTCCTGGTCACTTCAGATTTCAACAGGATTTAAATGATACAAGAATAATTATTACTAATGAAGGTCGACGTAAGTTCACAAAAATCTCGAGAGCAATAGTTCTGACCTCCCTAGTTCAAAGATACACACACGTGTATATATATAGTGTCCACAATAGCACATTGTTTGTGTGGTTGTCATCTCAACTAACTCTTCCTAGGCATTTTTCTGCAGTAAATGAGCTTTTCTTTCACTGCATCCAAGACCTAGAAAAGACCTCCAGCTCTGCACACCTGCAAAGAAATTTCTCATAGAGATAAGGAAAAAGAAAAAAAAAAAAAAACCACAGGGGACAATTTATTCTTCTGTGTCTTTAGAAATGACCCAATGGGCTGGTGCACAGCAAGGTCCAACACTTCAGGCAGTAGAGTTAATGATCAGGAACATACCACAGTGAGTTTTATTTTCTATATACCATCTTTCATAAAGAGAAAGGACTGCGTTATAGATTAAGAATAGTAGTTTCATAAAAGTCTAGAATAAATGAACGTAGAGCTCATACAAAATGTAACTCCCATTATGGAGGTTCAAAGAACCAGACATGAGATCAGTGCCACCAGGGGTCATGCTCTGCAGCATAAAGGTAATTTTGTGGATGGGACAGAAGTCCTGGACAAATCCTAAAGCACACAGATATCCCAGAGGTGTTGAAGAGATCCTCACTTCAACCACAGCTGTTCAGTCACATGCTAAATGTTCAGTTCCAACACACCAAGGCTGTTGGTCTGCTCTTAGCACAGCCATTGCCACCTCTGACAGTACATGACAGCGTGATAAACATGATGTCACATGCGATGAAGGCAGATGAATATCAGGCAACCGAAAATAAATAAGCAGAGGGGAAACTATCAATACAGCCTCTGTATTTAGGTCCTCTCCATTGAAGCCTTGCGATTGAATCTAGTTATCGGGGGGGGGGGGGAAGACAAAACTTATGAAGCCAATCAGAAGGAGTCTTTTTTTGATTTTTGTTCAATACCAAGGAAAACAGTTCCTGACTGCAGAACTTGAACATTCTTCCATAAGAAATGCAAAAGTGGCAGACAAGGCTGACATCTGTGCTCCAGTGATGCCCAAAAGGATTCTGACATTCACTAAGATAAAACAACATCTGCCCCAGAAGTAAAAGTTATCACAAGGAACTTATCAATATTCAGACAATGCAGGCCAGCTCTGGCTGAATTTGCAGGTTGTTTCCCAGTTTGGCTTTGTTGACTGGACATGCTTTTCCCATACGAGAGCTTATATTTGCAAGCCTCAGCATTCACTTTTGGAAAAAAATCCCTACAAGCCTCTTAAAATTCATTGCTGTTGGATGAAATGCTCCACTCAGAAGACTGTCAGCACTTAACCTGTCAAATTAAAAATCTGAGGGTATTCCCAGAGCGGCCAAGCCTTATGATTTTACTGTGAGTCTCACAACATTTGGTGTTTCTTTTAAATCTGCACTTCCTGGAGGCAAGTAATTATGTGAGAATCTCAGTTTTCATTTTAGAAAAAGCCACACTTTTAAACTTCACAATTACCAACAAAAAAGCTCTGAAAACGTAAACTGACTGTGACTTAAAGGCTAATTCACATCAAGGACTCTAAATGTATTATTTATAAAGAAAAATAATAAATCAACATCTAAACTCACATTCTGAGGCATTAGGGACAGCAAGTCTGGCTGAAGAGAATTAATGCAGGAGAATGTTTCAGTACTAGAAAATGAAAGGTGGAAGAAGAGTCAAAGACAACTCAATTTTGCATGTGAGCGAACAGCCTCAAAAAGCATGAATCAAAGTATTTCCCCAACTCTAAAAGTAATAATAAACAGGAAAAAAAAAAAAGGTAGGAAGACATAAGGTAGCGCAGAAGACCAGTGAGGGCAGAGGTTGAGACACAGCCCATGCATTTTACTCTAACTCAGGACTATGCAACCCAGAAGGTTCTCATTCCAGGCGAAACTGCATGTGCAAAGATGCTTGTAAAGCGTTTGTGCATTGACACAAGAGCTACCAGAGCCAGGAAAAGCTACTTGGGGGTTTCAGCAACTATGTGTCGAGAATACTGATAGGAGCTAATTCATTATGTATTACTTTGGTGTTCTTGCAAGCAAGGGACTAATTAGCACTGACTGAGATGAGGTGCTTTCTCACTTTAGAGCACACTGCTTCATTACTGCCTCTCAGCTCCATTGTTCCACTTCTTGGCGCTGCTGTTGCACACCACCCCTTTCTCACGCAGACCATGCTGCTTGCAGGTCTGTAGCACAGAGCACCTCCAAGAGCCATCGCTGACTTTGGATGTTGCTATTTTCTGGATCCCCAATTCAATGAGCCAAAGACCTGATTCCTGCAACACAGCATTTTTCAAAAAGGTGCTGTTAAGCTAAATGTCCAAAAGTCCTTATCCCTTCTATAATTAATGGTGAGGTCCTCAAGTACATTTTCACTTCTAGCCAGAGGATAAAACATGTCAAAAACTCTAAAATAACTTTGATGCCTGCAGCCCTTTGCCATTCTGTGCTACCTAGCTTCATAAATCACTTCTGCAAATACTGCCTTTAAATCAGGATTTGTGGTGAGGTTCCAAACGCAGCAATAACCCTTAAACCACACTTTTCTTCCCCATCCCCTGCAGCAACTTGCAAGAGAGCCACCAAGACACTTGCCCCACAGATGGTGCCAATGCCAAATCAGCAGGAAGAAGCTCTTAAAGTGTCCAGCCTCTTCTGATAGCACAAGGAGGGTGTTTTCAGATGGAAAAGATGCTATTACAAGTGCAGGCTACCACCTTGTCAGCTTGAAAAGAGCTCTTGAAGTAATGAATGACTCCTGTTGTTCCTACCAAAACAGCAAAGTAGGGTATCAGTCATCTTGAAAGCATAATATATGAGTTCCCCATAGCTATGCAATGCATGGAGGCACCTGTGCAATTCATAGCCATTTTACAGTGGGGTGCTAAGGACTATATCTTTTTGTACTTAAGCAAATTCTCTATTTCTTTATTGTTCATGCAACACAAACATTTAGCCATTATCCATGCCCGCTTGCCTATCACAAAAGAAAACCAATTTGAAACAAAAAGTTTAGCCTCCTTGGCTCCTTTCTTCCCTGAAGAATTTGAAATGCACAAGCAGCAAATCACTAGAAGGAAAGTTACTTCATTAGTTACTTTTCAAGGTGAGAAGGTCTGAGGCCCCTCCACACTTGACTCAGCTATAATAATTAGCGAATTTCCACCTGTATGTTCCCACTTCATAGAATGAGCTTACAGGGAGCCAGAGGTGGTAACATGAACATCTATGACAGAACCAAAGCGCACTTCAGTTTCCCTAGGACTTCAAAATGCCAAGAGTTTGCATAACCTCCAAGGTCAGCTTTCCCAGGCGAGGATTTGGAACAGTACTTGCCAGTATGAATATTACTGAGTTGGTTGCCAACAATAAAGTAAATAAAGAATAATTAATTAGTAAAACGTTCTCCACAACAGGGTAAGAGCAGTGACTAAGAGCACAGACACCATCGCCTCAGCTACAAAACCTTGCCCAGAGAGAAGGGATGCTCCCGAATGGGAATTTGGTCAAGCCTCAAGTAGTCCTTGGCCAGCCATTGACCATTCTGGCTGGAGTAACATCAGGAACAAGGTGAGGGAGCACAGGAGGCATGAAAAATCCCACTGAAACGCAGCTGATTTGTTGCTTTATCTTCTTTTTCACTTTGTCACTTCTGATTGCCCTTCAGAAAACACTGTGACTGACAGGTACACTTCAGCTTTCCTGCTGCCCTCTCCAGGACCATGAAATTGTGAAAAAATTGCAAAAAGAATGATGAAATAAATAGCCTTCTATCTGATCTGCCACAGCTCTCACATGACAGCTGCAGTTTTCCAGGCTCTTCCTCCTCCTTCTGGCAATAAATGTTAAAGAAGCATCATGGAAATTAAAGGCAGCTGAGAGAGACTTTGCACAGCTGGGAGGAGCCCACGGCAAACACAATCGGACAGCAATGCTAACGCAAAAACCCGGCTGGCACAAAAGCTGCATGGCCAGCTGAGCGCCCCCCCCCCCGATCCCATTGCTTTGGTCCTTCGGCCTCCACACCACCACCAGTGCGGAACAGGAACAAGAGTGCCACCGTGTCCCTTGGGTGAGCAAAGCCAACTCCCTGAGCATATTTGTTTATTAAAGAAATAAAAATCTGTGACATTTGTCATTACTGCTCCATTTACACCACATTCTGAACATTAGAGCCTTTTGTTTATTCAGCAACATATGATTATGTGGTTGCTCTGACATGGGAGGGGTGGGGAGAGACGGAGCGTGGGGAGGAGAGCAAGGAGGCGGAATTGCATTTATTTTCACAATGCCTCTTGGACAGAAACTCATTAAGGTTTAACTCACATCCCTCCAAGCAATCATAACACGTAAACAGAATGCAATATAGAGTGCAAAGGAAGTTCTCTGGGGGTAAATAACCTGGACATAGTCCAAATGGGTGGCACTGTGCTCACGGTTCCCCTGCAGCTCTTCTGTACATGCGGTGCAGCTACCCCCCTCTTTCCAGAGGCAGAGAGGCCCGATCCTCATCTCCCATAAAACACAATTCTGACCTCACTCTGGGTCATTTTATGCTGGCTGAAGAGACAGCCCTCCACACTTTACTTATTCTAGTCTTCACTGATAGGAGCAGACGCCTCGCTGCAGTCAGGATGTGAGGAGGAAATGGGGACCTGGACAAAGCTGCAGTGTCGACATGCTGCATTGCTCGCTTGATCAGCAGCAAAACGTATCTCTGAAACTGCTCTAGCTTACATGTAAAACCAGAAGCATTGCGAGTTTGCCCCAGGCTCTATGAGACATTAACATGTCAGAGGATGGAGACAGAAGGAGAATTCACACCTGTGTGAAGGGAAAGGACATAAGGGCATGGAAAGGAGAGCAGTCACAGGGAGCTATGCCTGCCAAGGTAAAGTTTGGGCAATTCAATCAAAACCAACAATCCCCAGAAGCGTCACTCTACTTTCTTCTGACCTTTGAAAAATCTAAGGACACTTTCATTGTTGACATTAAGGGGAACAGGCGCAGACCACGGGTTCTTTTGGGCTACATGAAGCATTTTCTTTCATTACGACTCCTGAAACCTAGGGAAGGCAAAGCAAAACCTCAGTAAACCAGACCCACAGATTTGGGGTTGGGCCATCTAAACTGTGCACAGTTAACCGTGAGAACAGGAGGGAAATGAGAGTGTGGTCCCAATGCTGCTGCCAGAATTTGAATGCATCTTTACTATAATTGCTGTTGGGGAGGGTATAACATGAGGGCAAATCCCATCCTCAACACAGCACTCTGTTCCTCCATCCAGGGAGGGAACAGCTGTGGGAAATCCTCAGAGATATCTCCACACCTGAGCCCAGAAGGATGGGGATCCTAACTCTTGCTACTTTTACTTAAATGCCGTCTTAAAACCTTTGAAATTTTGTTTTAATTGTCCTCCTACTTAAGGTGGGGTTTTTTATTTAGTTATCGTGTTTGTTGGTGTGGGTTTTGTTGTTGTTGTTTTGGTTTTGGTTTTAATTTATTTATTCCTCCCTGTCACTAAACAGCTCATTAAATTCAAGTCTTAGAGGGCACAATTTTAATTAGCCCTTAGCTGTCTCTAGGTGAAAAGGGACCTTTCGGTAAGTTGGCAGAGACAGTTGCTTGGCTCTGTGCAGGCTGAATCCCAGAATAATTTATGTTGGAAACTGGCACATGTTTATTCTCCTGCCACTCTAACCTAAGGCCACCTGGGGCACTTTTAGAAGCAAGTGTGCTATGGATGTGGGGACAAAACCTTAATGAAGAACACCAGAAATAAGGCTCTGACCTTTGCCTGTCTTGCTGGAGGTTGGACACCCAGTCATTTGTGAACCTTCCCTGGCTGCTACAGGGGTAAACAAAACTAGCTACCTCTGTGGGTAAATCTTTGGCTTTTTTTCCTAACCTTCACCTCCCCTTCTACTATTTTAAGCCTGTTTCTTCTTGACCTATTCACCTGGGGATGACCAGAGCCTCTCATTTGCCATATGCAAATCAGATCTGACATGACTGAAATATATGCAGCCACTAACTGGAAGCAACTTAAAAATTTGACTGGAAAATTTTACTTTGTATTTAACAGCACTGTTCTACTCTACAAATGCATTCAAAAGCAAACATCACCAGCAGCTAGTGAATGTAGACATCCACTATTAAGTAAAACCATCAAGGAGTACATGGAAAAAAGCAAACATAATCTATCTGCTGCCTTCCAACTGTAATAAGCACTCCTTCCCGACCAGAGAGCACACCTGCCACCACCACGTCAGCAAACACGAACGTCACCAGGGAAATATTCATAAGACTGCACCTTTATAAATAAGACCTTGCTCATTAACACAAGACAGAATAAAACATTAGGAGCCTTTCAGTTAATCCTTATTTATCATGGATGTAAAATCTGGATCATGTAGTACTCAGATACTTCATTCCCAAAGGCATTTCCCAAGCAGGCAGTGGAGGTCCAGCAGCCCTGGAGAAGAGAACCTTAGCAGCTCATTGCTCTGCTGAGCTTCAACATATTGTTTCCTCTTAAGCCTCTCCCAGTTTCTGGCTGTTGATGCTTAAGTGTTTCTCCAGCACGGTCATTAAAGCATTTCAGCTTGTTGGATGGCACAAAGAACTGGGAAAGCAATTACCTTCAATTTTTAAAGAAAAGAAAAAGAATTCAACTACCACAGTGCAAAACCACTCACTAGGCTATGTGTAAATTGTGGTGCTGGTTCAGCTTGGATTTTCTTCTTTCTATTCTAGATCTTTCATTTCAGACAGCTGAACCTGAATGCCTTGGCCTCAAACTCCTTGCAGAAGCATGCTGCCCCCCCCAGCTGGTAATATCTTTTTCTCCTGTTCCTTCTCACCTTGAAGTAGAAAGCATCAGTCATTATCCAGAAATCAACAACACTCACTTGAAAGGCTGCTTAGTTTTTAAGTCAGGAAGTCCACTGTTACTTGTGTCCTTCCATGAACTCAGCCTACTTTCACCTCTGTAATTCCCTGCAAAGACTAAAACACATTAACTGTGTGCTGACTTTGCAAACCAAACACTGAAATGGGAATACTTTGGAATAAATTACACTGAAAACTAACAGGTAGGCAAAGAACTTCATGAACAACTTAGGAGCATGTGAATGCAGAGGTCTGTTACACCAAGCTGCCGCAGCCCATAATCTAAAGCTGGTCAGTGTCCCTTGAGCATCCCAGTGCTGTGCGGCTGCAAGATGGGAACTGCTTTTCCCTGTGCCAAGTGCCATGTACAATACCCACACATAGTAAGTGGTGTCCCTGTCACACTCAAGAGACAGATGCCACAGGATGATAAAAAGCAAATATACTGTAATCAGTTTGTTGGCACTAAGAAACCAAAAATCAATACTGTCCTATTCCCTTCCACACTGAAATGTATTATTTGCAATTCTTCCAGTCCATGTTTTATGATTTTTGCCTCATTTCCCCACAAGCAACAATTACCAAAACATCATCCCGTTAGTTGAATCAAAGCTTTCACAAACTCAATGGCCAAGATCTCTAAACTTGTTTTTATTACTAATGAACAATCAAATGACATAATAAAAAGCAGTGCCGGGTGTCCAATCAGCGCTCCAAACCCATCTCTTTTAACCAAAAAGAAGTTAAAAAAAAAGAAAAAAAAAAAGAAAAAAAGAATGTGTTAGCAAGACAGAGCTGTCCTTGAGTTGATTTGTGTTTAGCTTCCAAACAGGCTCTGAGCTGCCTGGACAGAAGGGAAAATCTGCTCCCACAAACACTTAGCAGATGGCTTTTGATTTTTCCCAGGTGCTACACACACACCATTCCCATTAAAGTCTGCTCAAAGTGTAGGAGTGCAGAGGTAGAGCATAAATTCTACCTCCCAGGTTCCTCCATGTCTAGCTGAGTTATGCTGTGGCTTATTTTGTTGCAATATTGACTTTAAACAGTAATTGAAAAAACGAGATCAGTATGGCTCAGTCATGCATTCAGTCTCATTCCTGCTCTGTGCTTGGAGCAAGCTGGATGCCACTAAGCTCTGCTTCATAGGAACACTTCAACAGCACTGTTTTGTTAGATGATCTTGCAAGAGGAGTTTTCTCAAACCTCTCTTACTGCCACAGCAGGGTTGCTTTTTTGCTCTGCGAAGTTGCTATTCCCTTCAACTACAGGAGAAACATCAATCAATAGAGTTAGCCCAGGCTTGGTGGAAGCCTTGGGATGTTCTAAGGGGCTGAGGTGACACAGGAAGGATAGACCAGGCAGCCTATATAAAGCTCATAAAGTCTCCTCTGCCTGGAAGGAGAGGATAAAACAACCAAGAACAGGCTTGATCACTACTGAAAAATCCAATCTTCCAACCCCCCTTGCTTTCTAACGCTCCTCACCAAGGTGGAAGGCTAGGTACGGCTGGGTAAGGATTCTGAGATAAATACCCAGTAACAACAGAGTTGTTATTAAGCAGACATTCTTTATTGCAGTGCTGGACAGCACTGGGGATCGCTCCACCATGAGTGCTCCAATGAATTAGCAAAACACAGCATCTCATATACAGAAAAAACATACATATTCATAAAATTTCCTGGAAAAGGCAGTTTTATGCTAACAGGTTTCTGGAATTCATTTACATAGTCCAAGCATGCATAATAAAATTAGGGTTAGGGACTTTTCTCCCTCCGGTGGTCATAACACCACAAGAGATTCAACCCCTCATTTCTACAGCAGGCAAGGACTTCAAGGGACACAATGCATTCAATCTGTTTGCATGAGGTTGAAATTTTTACCTCCCCTCTATCCTGATCAGAAAATGAGAATACATTTGTATGTGCACATGATATGGACACAGCTGTAGCCATGGCAGATGTGTATGCATTGTGCAGGCAAATGGGTTTCTGCTCATCTCAGTTGCTCTCTGCAGCTTTGGAAACCTGTTTGTCAGACCCATTCATCTGCCATTAACATGAACCAGGAGAGGTACACAGGCAATTTAATAGAGCAGCAAAATGCCATAAGATACAGAACAGGAAGCAAAGAAACATCACTTAGAAGTATTAAATAACAAAAAGTATTTGCTACATTAACAAAATCATTTCAATACTCAGAGAGCACGCCTGGACAACTGCACTCACATTACATTTACCCAGGCACATATAACACAGCTGAAGCACTTAATCAGGGGGATCTGGAGGACCTCCCTTGGTCTCACTGCAGGAAACACCACCCTGACACCCTCCATCCTCTCAGCTGTACTACTGTCTGCCCTGACTTCCCATGATTATCCCAAAAGCCAGCCACCAAAGGAATAGAGGGGGTAAAGGTTAAGCCAAATTCATAATTGGTGGAGATGTGTAATTTAAAACCATCAAAAGCTACCAGAGTGGAGTGGCATGATGCCAAGACTCAGCTAAGGAGCAGTAAAAAATTGACTCCAAGTCGGAGCACTCAGACAGAGGTAGCTTCACCCATGCCCTCTTTTCCTCATTACCCACTTACAATGAAAGCTTCAGGAATTTGTGCTTGCTTTGTCATGGAATGAAAGCAGTAACAATCCCCCAGAGTTTCACAATTTTCTGTGAATCTAATGTGTGGGGGGGTATATTTCTTTGAAACAATTTCCATTTCTAATTTTCATAGAATGGTTGGAAGGGACCTCTGGAGATCAAGTCCAACCCCGTGCCATCACAGGAACACCCAGAGCAGGCCACACAGGAACAGATCCAGGCAGGAATTGAAAGTCTCCAGAGAAGGAGACTCCACAGCCTTTCTGGGCAGCCTGTTCCAGGCTCTGTCACTCTCATGGTGAAGAAGTTTTTCCTCATATAGAGATGGAACATCCTGTGTTTCACCTTGCTACCATTACCTCTTGTCCTATCATAGGGCACTACTGAAAAAGACTGGTCCCTTCTACTTAACACCCAACCTTCAGATATTTGTAATCATTAATAAGATTAAAAAAAAAAAACAAACCATTATTAAACAGGATGACCTCGTAAAAACTAAGGATTCCCACTCTAAAAAATCCTGATAGTATCTTTCCCAGAAAACTAGTATCTATCAGAATCATATGCTTCTTGTTGCAGGAGCTGCTTTTATGAAATCGGTGCCCGAGGCATAAAAATCAGTCATCCCCAAGCAAACATTTATCTGCATATAGGCTCCAAGCAGAACACTACTAACTTCATGGTAGTAGTCAAAACAGTCAGTGCACCTGAAGAGTTGTCCATGCCAGGATCACTGACGTGAAAGGGAAAGTGCACACCAATATTTCCATCTGCAGTTTCAGATGGAAACTCCAATAGCTATAACGCAAGGTCACTCACATCCACATTGTTCCTGGATTATTCATTTTTGGCCTCTCCTCTAGCATTTAACCCTATCTGCTGCAGCCTGCCTTATACACAGATGCGAAAGCAAGTCCTTCAAGGCATGACTGGAATTTGGTTCTGCAGAGATGATGTGTCTTTGTGGCCCCCTAATAATCCTCCAGGACATGCACCGGTAGCACACGGATAACCCCCAGTCCATGCACACACACAGAGTTAAGCTGGGTCATAATTGCCACAGCCTGACCCTTGGCAGTAATTTTCTGGGTGCACAGAGCTAGTGCGGATCCATAAATATCTCCCCTCTGCAACCGGAAACCAAGATTGGTTTCCAGAAGGTTGAATCAAATCAAATCAAACTCATTTTCAAGACTGTTTGTGGCAGAGTGAAGCAATCAGCATTTGATTTCCATCAAGGAGAAAAGTGTATTCCCCAGCCTGTGGCTCCTGCACCATTAGCTGTTACTCTGCCAAACACAGACTGAGAGCAGCTACTCATTCATATACACTGGGTACTCACTTTGAAATTGCCTGCTTGATGCTACTTTTTCTCTTTATGCTCCTTTGAGATTTCTCAAAAGTAGCCAACTAGTCAACGAGTACAGGGTGCACAAAGAATCAATGGGATTTATCACCTAACCTTCAGTATTTTTACAGTGTTATCCAAACCATGTAACATATTACATCTGAACAAGCAATTAATGTGATGTCCTTTAATAATAGCCTCTGTGGCAAAGTGAGACATAGACCAAGATTGGGCTTTGGAGTTAAAATACACTCTGAGCTGCTCAAGCATCCAAGCACAGGATTTATCTTAAAATGTGGGTACAGCCTTTCAAAGCAACCCCATCATCTTAGGAATATGTCCTCTTACGTGACTGTACCAAAACCAAGAATCTGAGGCAGGGAGAATTCAGATTCATTCAGCAGGGTCTAAAACGAATAGGATAATTGCCCACTCAGATATATCTCATCTACTTTTCCGTGGTTGCTGCTGAAAGACAGCAGTCAGATCACTTAGCTCATTATGTTCAAAGGTTTGCTATGTGGGTTTGGGTTTTTTCATAAGCACCAGCTTTTTTTATTTTTAAAATATGTATATCTCTGCATATACATCTGTACCTGCTGCTGCAGGAACAGTGCTTTGCAAAATTTGAGCTCTCAACCAGAGATGCAAATACCACCAGACCTTAATGAATTATTTGCCCCTCCTATCCACCAGCCCACTCTCCTTTTCCCCTTCCCATCACATCCCATCCCAGCTTGCACCAGAAAGCAGGAAGGACCCCTGTGCATCCAGGGGGGCCACACTGCTCAACCTGTTCCCAAATTACCTGGAGAATGAAAGCAAACATCAACCGTGAACAAACTCTCCTTTAACATAACTCCTGACACAGTCTGCATGGAAATGAAGAGATATTTTGTTCTACTTTTCTGGCCCCTGTCAGACACTGGCATAGTTTATCTACAGGTGCATTGGATTGCTGTTGCTTTCCAAGTACTGACTGGCAATCCCAGAGCAAAGTTTACACTAATTCAGTAATCACACTGTGTTTATTGAAAGTCTTATAATCCCAGGAGCAAAGACATTCAAGAGGCTTAAGGAAGGGAAAAGCTGCTGACAGGAGGGCATGCAAAGAGTCACTCATAATGGCATCTTAAGAGGGTCTGTAATCAACAAGATACACACAGCACGGGGAGTCAGATTAAGCACGGCCGTCTTGCTAAAAATGATTTGAACTGTGATGTGGGCAAGAAAATGAGGCAGGCAAATAAAAGCCTGTAAAAAAGGGGGATAAAGAGGGAGACAGGTCTGCATTATGATATTATTCAGGTCATCAATGAACATTTCAAGGCTGAGAGTCAAGCTGTCGGTTTCCCGAAGGTTCCTCAGATATTTTGACTAAATGGGAATTTTCTTGTAATCTGTCAACATTTGTATCTGACTCACTCTTCTTTCTCTTCTCATATGCACATGTTAATTTGTATATGCACGTGCACAGGTGCTTGTGGCCAAGCACGTTTACTCAAACGTATCCATGTTCCTGGCATGCTCTGGTTATTCCTAGTCAAGAAACAAGCATTTTGGCCACAAAGTAGCTGTAGACTGCCCTGGCAATGCAATCTTTTCCCTCTCTGTCCTGTCAAGGTGCCTTACATTCGATATCCTGAAATCACAAGACATCATTGCCTCTAGAGCTGACAAGAGAGCAGTCTTCACAGTCCATTTAACCTCTCTATTCAAACGGCAAATCGATTTTTTGCGATGCAGACATCTGTCCCAGTAGGGACTAAACCAATGCTCAACCAAATTATTCTTCCCAGATTACAGAGGAGCTATCAGATGGTAAAGACTTCTCTCCTAGTGACTCAGGCTTTGAGTCATTGATGGAAAGATGAAAGCCCTCCCACTTTGTGAGACAAAAAATAAGAAAAGTCATCCCCTTGTGAACAGCAGAGCATGCAAAATGTCTCTGCTGTTTCCCATGGCACAGGCAACATCTGTGAACTGGCTGGGAGCTGAAGTGCTGTTCAGGGACACTTGCATCCCTCCTGAGGTTACCCCCAGCATCCTAAAGATCTGGGACCATGTGGGAGGTTGACTCAGACTTGTAGAGCTCAGCATAGAGCAGAATTTTATCCTTGCTACACCTAGAGGGTGAACACCAAAGCAAGATTTTCTCCTGAGATTTGTTTGTTTGTTTGTTTCATTGGTTTGGTTTTTATCAGCCCTGTCTTGAAAAATCACAGTTCATAGAGGAAAGGCCACATTGCCTCTTGCCCACTGGCATGTTTCCTACACGGTAATACTCTGTGGTAGCCAATACAAAAGCAATCAGCTTTCCATTAGAGAAGTTTTTTTGGGGGGGTTTGCTACTCAGAGCTCCCAACTTACTAAAAGCCAAATCTCAGAATAACCTACACTAAGCAAAATCAGCACCAATAGCGAGGCAGATGCATGGGCATCAACCATACATTAAATGGGTGGAACAACCTCTGGACTCTACCCCATGTGGCACTTAGCCAGGATGTCCAGAAAAAGTCAGCCCAAGCTGCAGCCTCTTCTTCCACCACATGACAAAGCTCATGGATGCCTGGGGAATAGGGAGCACAATGGCTTGCAGTCAAAGACTGATTGCAGTAAAAGCCTCCTATCCTGACAAGCACAATCTCAGCCAGACTTTTTAACTGTTTGCCCTCTGCAAAGAGTCTGGATTTATCTAAACTATTGCTCTTTCTTAAAAAAAGACCAAACAAACAAGCACTTTATATTATAAGGATTACAACAGAATTTGCCCAGACCTAGTACTTTTCACAATAGGAAAGAACCTTATGGCACCTTAATTACTTAAACTGTCAGCCACCTACCAAAGAGAAGCAAACGTCAATCACATTTTAGACAGAAGACCAAGACATAAATTCACACCACAGCACAGAAGAGACGGGCAATCCTTTAGTAGACACAACGAGTAGAAAACCATCATGATCCATCGCAGTGGCCTCTGATGGTGTGATTTTTAAAGCACCCTCCAAAGCCATGCAAAGCAGACCCATTAAAGCAAAGCATCTAGACTTTGGCCTAGGGGGAAAGGGAGGGCTATTCAAAGAGACTGGATACATTTATGTCCTTCGTGCTCTTGATTACTGTTTTAAGATGACAAAAGGGAGGGTGAAACAGTCTGCAGACAAGGGCAATGTTTGCTTTCTTCTGCTGTACAGTTTCCCATCATACGAACTCAAAGTAACAAAAACAAAACTAGATTTAGGAAAGAAAAATTACAGATACTTTTGACACTATATGTCAAACAATTCCATCCAGTGGAGCAATTCAGGGTTGCTCTTTTTTTGGTCCTATACCCTCTCTTGGATATTTTAGGTCAAGCACCACATGCTTGCTTTTCTGGAGAAGAGGAACTCTCACCTGTGCTGTAAGAAGGAGCTACAAAGTGACTTGATCATCCAGTTATTGAAAAGGCAAAGTGGTCATGGGTTTATTTCACAAATTAAAAACCTAAAATAAAAAGCCAGCTAAGTAATCCAAGAAATTTGTAACATCTTCACTGTAGCAAATACAATTATCTTCAACCAGCACCTCCCAATCTATGCTGGAGATAAAGACATTTGTCTACTTTCAGGCTGAAAACGGCACATGTCCATCCAAAAGGGTGATAAATGGTTATTAATTTTTCAGTTTTGCTTTTCTCCCCCCTAAGTGTTTTACTTCAGAAATTGAGGTGCAGATGCCTGAATATTCCAGCAGAGACAAATTTCCTGCAGTGTCTTTATCCAGTGCAAAGGGAGTGCACCCTCTTTAAGAAGTCCCTTTTCACATTCATGCCCAAAAAACAGTTCAGAAACCACAAGCACCCAGTCCCAACACTCAGAAGTGCTCAGTCCTCACACTCAAGCTCTAAATATCTGGAATGTTAAAATTAATAAGAAATTAATTGAGAGATCACCTTACAGTGACTTTCCTGAAACTATTGCTAGTTTCAAGTAAAATTGCAAGAACCTTTGTGGAAGGTGTCAGCATCACCTGACATGTTGAAAATAGGTCAGACCTTCTGGGGAGTCTGTGGAGATTAGATTCTGGCTAATGTTAAATGCATAAGCTCCTCCAGGGTTCCACCTCTGTGAATAAATACATCAATCCTAAGCGTGGTCTAGGAAACATGGATCTAAATGCTCACACAGGTGTTCATCTATTACTTCAGAGAGGTCTGCAAGCTGAGAAACCATGTTCCCACACCAGTATTTTGAACTGCAGAGGTCACTGAAGACCCCTATACATTGCTATGCCCACTCCCCTGGTGCACTGCACCATCTGCTCACCTATGAAGGTGAAGCTCATCTGCTTCACCTATCAATTGTTCCTTAGCAGTTCCTAAGGGGGTTGAAAGGACAAGGGGTAATGGTTTTAAGTTAGAAAGGAGTGGATTTAGATTAGAAATAAGGAGGAAGTTCTTTACCAAAAGAGTGGTGGAGCACTGGAACAGGTTGCCCAAGGAGATGGTTGAGGCCCCATCTCTGGAGACATTCAAGGTGGGGCTTGATGAAGCTCTGAGTATAGTTGAGTGAGGATGTCCCTGCTCTCAGCAGGGGGGTTGGACTGGATGACCTCTAGAGGTCCCTTCCTACCCAGACATTTCTATGTTTCTATGTAAATACAGCCATCATTGCAGAAACAGTCACTGCTGCTTCTTCTTGATAGCCTCCCTGGCTGTTGTAGCATCCTGATTTTTTTTAGAACAACTGGGACATCAACACAGGATTTATTGCGGCTTTGGGTGGAAACACAAGAAGATGAACTACTTGGGACATGCTTTTCACACAGAGAAAATGCATCATGGAAAATTGCAAAGGAAAGATTCAGTAGCTTATTACTAGTGCCTTCAGTTAACAAGGTTCATTGCTCCTCAATAAAATAATGAGCCTTTTCTTTTTTTTCTTTTTTTTTTTAATCATTAATAAGCACGTTTTAAAGTTTACCAAGTTTTGTGCTTTCCTTTTGTGGTGACCAGGTTTGGTCAAAAAAAAAAACAGATTAGTGTTACACAAACAAAAATAGGATTAAAAATGAACGCTCAAAAGAGCTTCCAAAAGGTCAAGAGAGTGGCCATCACTGACTTTCAGAGCAGAATCAGAAAACATAGGGCTCTCCTTGGGTCAGGCATCCCTACAAAACAAGAGGATAATGTTTTCTACTCCCACTGAATCATAGTCAGCTGCTGCCCTCTCCAAAGGCCCCTGGGGAAATGGGATTATTTCCCCAATGGAACATGCTTATCTTCATGTCACCTCTCCTGGACATCACATAGTGGGTCAGATGCCCCAGAAGACGATATTATCACAAGAGGCTGAATGTTCAGCCACTGAAAGAAACCTGCTCCTGCAAAGGAGACACCTGCTGTAGCAGCAGCACTGAACTTCTTGCCCACTGTAGGTTTACACCTCAGTGTTATTTCAGTGTGGATTTTGCTTCAGCGTAGTCTTTAAGCAAAGGTGCTCTGTGCAGTCTGCCCTTTGCTTGTACAAACTAATAGAGCATTTGTGTGCTTGACATTTCATGTGGCATTACCACCCTATTCCCCATTCCCAGCGACAATGGCAAAAGGGCAATAGATGCAGGCAAGGAGTGGGAAGCACTGTTCCAAGAGGTTAGGCCTTTCAGCTGTCCAAACGTGCTTTGTCTAGTAAAGTAATAGTGAATTACACCAAGTTAATGAACTGGTAGAAAAATTAACTGGTATCTGGGCTGCCTACATCCTTTTTAATTTTTTTTTTTAATGTTTCCTAACTGAGAAAATGGGCCAAACTCATCAAAATTCATAATCTCTCTGAAACAACATAAACAACAGACAGGAGCATGAACTATGACTCAAAGTCAGTGGGAGTTCCTTCACCAATTTCTCTGGTCTTTCAATGGAGTACTAAATGATGAAGGTTAAGTTCAGTTCCAGTTATGACCTCTGTGAAAAACTAAGTAAAGGAACTGAACACCTGTTACAAGTCTTTAATGGCCACACAGTATGAACTGGGGCTGGGACAGAAGCCACATTCATTTCAGTGACTGATGATCTAATAACATGAAAATTTGACTTACTTGGATTAGTGGCTTCTCACATACTGCCAACCACACCGTGCTCCCAAGAGAGCCATCAGTTTGCCTGAGGACCATCTGGTTTCTGCGCACTCCCGCTCACAGCAGTGTGAAGGCTATGGGGAAGATTGCAAAACACTGCTAGCCATAGTGTCTCCTATATCAAGCATTTAACTGATCCCCCAGGACTTCAGCCTTCCTGTTTCTAGATGCTTCAGTTCTGAGTGAGCTTTGCCAGCTGCTTGTCTAATCAGAGGCTCTGGGTTTGAACCTCAAACCATTAAGAGCTTGAGTCCTTTCTACTCATGAGCTACTTTTCTCTTGTGTAATAATGGAGCTCTCAAGACTGGTTTGAGATCTGACTACCCACTTAACCATTTCAGGAGGCACTAGGAGACAGAACAGTGACAGCAAGTGGTCTTTAGCCTGCAGTTGGCTTCCTGAGATTTTCAGGCCCAGAAGAAAAGCCTCCTTGCTCCTGCAACCAACAGTTCAGTCCCACCTTGAAGAGATTGGTACCCACACCAGTAATCACTAAAGTTGCCACTTCCAGCTCCTACACTGTCTTTCATCCAGTACTGCCTACATCTGATAAGATCTGACTACTGTATAACTATAAAAACAAACTCAAACTCAAAAGACTTTAGCATTCCTTATTTCTTTCCTTCCTAATGATTCTTTCATCCTATTTGTTCCATTTAGAGTCTCAACATGATTTTTCCTGAACTGACATCATGCAAAAAAGCTAAGAATGTTTATCAGGGTGGAGGGCAGAAAAGGAAATCAAACAACTCCCCTTCTGCTTCATGCATCACTGCTGAACATTATGTTTAAAAAAAAAATCAGAACGACACTGGCTTTAGCATTAATGATATACACAGCAAAGAGAAGCCAACCTACTCTTCCATAGCTTCAAGACGCCAGTCCCATGGCACTGATGAGCTTGGATAACAAGGCCTGTAATTTTGCCTTAAACACTAGCTAGATGTTTCTTTGAAGTTCAAAATTAGCTTAAGACTATTGGTTTTCTTTCGATGCTTGTGCTTCCTCTTTCTCTGCATTTCCTGGGACTATGCAAGAAATGAAATGCAAATTTACAGTGTACAATCTCCCTAGCTAATCCTTCACTGCTCATCAGGATCGGTTTTCCACTGCGCTTTTCCTCCCTGGCCGCCAAGACTCAAAACTAATCATCCATATAAAGGCAGCTCCACCACGTGGCACTGCAGGGCTCTTCAGAGAGGTCAGCAGCGAGAGATGTTCCACAGCTTTAAGTCGAATGTCACACACACAAAAACTCAGTAATACTGAACTGAAATGACCAAATCCTCCTGGCAGAGCTAAAAATAACAACAGATTAGAGCTCACATACTTCATCCATCTTCAAAGAACACAGTAGCTACTAAAGCAAAACCATCTTTTGCTGAAGGGACAAGGAGATGCAAGGTCACTCACCTCAAGAGCAGGTTACTCCACTGTTCAAATCCAACACTATATAGGACCAAATAACAATGATTCTTCATAAGTCATAGCAGGTTGGGATATGGCATGTCATGGTCCCACAGGACACACTATCTCAGTTTCTTAAGGGCACATCTTTATTTCATGGAAGCTGATGGAACCTATGACTAGGAGCCATACAAAAAAATAATAATTAAAAAACCCCTTTGGGTCTGAACTACGTCAAGACTCAAAAGATGAGGAATAGATTTAAACCTCCAGGTCAGCTATAGCACCCTGGTTTCAAGCTTTATTTACCATCCAAAGAGACCTTTCTTTTGAGGTTAAGATTAATCTCAAGATTTCTGAGCTTGATGTGCTGGATGTTGCACAGGGACAGCTAAACCTTCAAAAACTCCTGCTTTGAGCACAGAGCTTGCAAAAGGGGTAAACAGTATTTCAGTGTCATTGATAACAACACTTAATAAAAACGCTCAAGTTTGAATACTATAACCTCAGTCCAGCTCTTTTTAGGCACATTTCAGCCAAGACTTAACAGTCCTAACTAGAGCACTACATTTTCACACCTAATCATAGACCACCTTTATCAGCACCTTTTTCCCAGCTGAAAGCAAGGAGGATTCCAGGGAGGATTGTTTTACCACCCCAAAATTCACAAAATAGTAAACTTCAATTGAAGAAGACCAAATTTTATGATCTTTCATTATAGAAGGGAAAAAAGGCCAGATGACAAAGGACAGCCAATATTTCAGGTTAAGGAAGGAAAATTCTAATGTTCTTTGCCTCAAGCTCCACTATGTCACTGAACCCCTCCTTGCCTCTACACCTCCTCCTGCAAAAAGGGATAATATTTTGCTTTTGCTACTTTTAGGAAGATGGACTTGGGAAGACAGACCAATGGAGTTCAACTCTGTGCTGCCATGGGGGCTACTCCAGAGGCTGCCCAACTAAGTGGGCTGGGAGGACAGCCCTTAATAGAGAAGGGAAAGGGGTAAATTCACAAAGCACAGCCTGCAGCAAAGTAATGACAGTGACAGAGCTCTTAACACACTCTTTCTCCTGGCATGGAAGGAAAAGCAGTCCCCCTCCTTGTAGAAAAGAGTATAAAATAATGTAGAAATTGAGAAGCAAATAGACAAAACACTCCTTCCTTTCTTTGGGAAGTCTTGTGACGGAAGCTGCAGGCTATGAAAACATAAACTGGCCGTTAAAGGAAAAGTCAGTAATGGCGAGATGACGATTTGCCAGTTTCCCAAACCACAGGGATGATGTTTTGTGTTAGGTGATGCACGGGAACAAGGAGACAATGACAGAAGCAGAAAAAATCATCACCCAGCTCTTCAGGTATCCTAAAGCTCCAGTGCAAGAGTCAAAGCAATTACTTCCACAGCTTCACAAACCTTTGCGCCTCTCTGTTAATGTGTCAGACTTTGTTACAGTAGTTGTACCTTATTTTGCCCAGGGAAGAAAAAAAAAAAAAATTACAGTGCTTTGTTTAGAGGATAAATAAGAATACTTTTTGATTTCTCTCTTTCGCTCTTCATCTTTCTGTTCTACCGCTTGTGTTTTATTCTGTGACTAGACACACTCCTGCACTGACATCTCCTACACCATATACCCTCTTCCCTTCAGAGACCCACGGTGGTAGGGCAATATTTATTATCTTCAAAAGTGTTATGGTAGATGATGCCAAAACACATTTGTATCCATCAGGGGAAACTGAAGCATGGGATGGTTAATAGACCTGTCCAAGAAGGCTCAGGAGCCCAGAGGCAGCCCCTGTTTTCACCACACAGTAGCACAGACATCCCAGTTAGCTTGAAAGCGCCCTTACAAATAGGATAGAAATTATTACCAATGAGTAGATTTAAGTGCCAGAGATCCAACTCAGTGCATCTCTGTACATTTTGTACATGTAAAACTGTATCAGTCCTTGAGGCCTTTCCAGCCTTTTTCTTCCATCTTCTGCTTTCCAGCCCTGCAGTACTGGAGCAGCTAAAACCAAGCTGTTCCTGTGGCACTCATCTACTCAAGACAGCAGTGTTCTCTGTTAAAATAGGATGCTCATCACTAAAAGCAATATTCAACACAGTTTAGAGTTGCCACAATTTCCCAGGGTTCTGCTGACTTGTGCACCTTTCTTGCCCACCACAGACAGGAGTAAAATCACTTCCCAGTATGGGTAGTGAGCGGCAGCCCAGACAGCTGGACAGCTGCAGGAATGACACACCTCTCCATCAAATTCAGATCCTCTACCTACCCAACAGCTCAACCATTTCCTTCTCCTGTATCAGGCTAAAGTCCATTCCCTCCTTTCTAAACATCCTCATTTCCTCTAGAAAAATTCTTATTCTTTTCCTCTTGCCTTCGAGTACAGCAATGCTCTCAGCACTGGATGGTCCCAATAACTGAACCATCTTCTTCCATGTCCTCTCTTCAAACTTAAGTATTTCTCACAGCACAAGCCCTAATGCTTAAGCTTTACAGGTATGAACACTTGTGCTAAAGCAAATCTTATACTCAGGCACTCAAATATTTGCAGGCTAAAAATTTCCAGCCATAGAGCTATCCATCTGCAAACATTATGCTCAAATACACTGTTCCAAATTCATGCTGCTGTGGTCACATATGGGGAAAGTGCAGCATCGCCAGCTGATGTACATAGTGAGTTGCCACAACATGAATTGCAAACAGCTTTAAGGAGTTGTTCAATTAACAATTTCAGGCCAAGAACTACAGACTGTCAAAAGTAAGCATGGAATAAATATGTGAATTTTGCAATTTCTTTGCAGATAGAAATGTAAGGAAAAGCTTTGAGTACATTCTGTGTTATACTTATTTTCTCCTTTTTCCCTCCCACATCTTCTCTCCTGTCTCCTGTTGAGATATATAATTTGTGGTTTTGGTCCCCTCACCCTTCCAGAGTTCCCCCAAACTCCTGAAATTAGTTTTTTGCTGAACATCTACAATGCAATTTCATTTGGAGAATATCCAGAGATTGAACTGAGCCATCTGGTTTCTAGGAGAAAAAGAAAATTATTTCTTTTATGCTTCTGTCTATGGTTTGTGGGTCGCCAAATTGAGATTATTCAGGCACAATAGAATTTACTATTTTTAGAAGAAAAAACACAGATTTCTTTTTTAAGATAATTAACAAGCTAACATTAAAACAAATAAACAAAAGGAACAACTAAAGTCCAGCTGCAAACTTCAACAGATGGAGATGTTCCTCCAAGAGGAGCTGTCCATCCTGAGAAGTACTGATGACACTGCTCATCTAGAAGGAATGACAGGAGCTGCTGTATCCACACCGTGGGTGCAGTGCAAGAATGACCGTGTTCATTGCTTGCAGCTGGCTGGGCTTGGAGCATCACCGGACATGGTGAAACCTGTACCACCCCTGCTAGCTGCATTCTCCTCTACTAAAGGGGAGGAACACACGTGCAGCACGACCACATAAAACTTCGATAGCATGTCTAAGGGCCCTAGTCCTAGTCAAGATCATACATACTACAAAGGATTCAAAATGGACTAAAAGAGACAGTCCACTCACTGTCCCAGTTACAGTCTATGCATCAACCTTGGTTTTCACAGGGCAGGAGGATGAGCCTGTCCATCAAACTATCTGTAAAGGACCAAAGCAGGATGGGGAAGAGAAAGGCTCATGGATTTGGAGCTTTTTCTTTTGATATGGTCAAAGGTTTTCATTCAACTCCTTATTTCTCCATGGGGAAAATGGGAGTCTCCAGTGTCTGTCTCTCTTGCTCTGCAGCCAGTGTCAGCTTTGGGTTCCCCAGCAACAGCTCTGGGTGTCTCCATGCCCAGTTACAAGACCAGGTCTTTAAAATCCAGGACCACTGTCCAAAACCAGGACAAAAAGCCACTGGCCTTTGGCCAAGTGGAAGCAGGGAGACAGCCTGTGGAGATGCTGCATCACCAGCACAGAGAGCTGAAAAGCCACAGCTAACCATTTCCCACAGCACCCACACTTTCCTTGAGGACACCCACAAGCAAGTGCCCCACAGCGGCACTCGATGCAAGGCAAAGGCTTGCCCTAGGCTTGGTCACTGCAGTCAAAACACACTGTTGGGAGACAGAGCTTTCTGTTCCTGTTTCCCAAAAGGATATTTAATGTGCTGGAAAGCTTCATTCTTTGCAACAGAGCCAAAAACAAGAGCACAGGACTGAGACACGGTCCTGCTCAGAGCCACTCCTGGATGCGATTGCAGCTGTCAAGAAGCATCAGAGCAGGACGACGTCAAGGCTGGGGGCATTTCACAATGCACCCCTTCATGCGGGGAGCACGGCCCTGGCAGACAAACCTGCAGGTCTTCTATGCTCTGAGATGTACTGCCACATATCTAGTGCCCAAAAAATCACTCTCCCAGGCAAGGAGAAATCCCAATTAATCATCCAAATAGTGGAAAGGAGGAAAAATAAGGAGAAAAAAACCCAAAAACCAAAAAACCAAAACAAAATCAAACAATCACAGAGAAGAGCAAAAAGCAGCTGCAGAGAACAAAGCAAAGCAGTGATCATTGTTACCATGCGATTCCCTCAAAGAGAATGAGGATGGGTAACAAACTGTAAATAAACAGCAAAACATGCCATTTACAATGACGGTTCATAGTGAAGAGACAGACGTTTGCCCACAAGCACATGCGCACACATGAAGGCAGCGCCACACACAAACACCTGGGGACAGAACCCAACCTCAGCTCTGTCAGTAAATATAAAGGTATGCTTGCAAATATAGAAAGGTGGGAATAAAACCATAAAGCAGCCCAGCTGAACACAAAAAAGGTTTCGGTTGGTGTTTTGTTTTGGTGTTTTTGTGGCAATGGGCATATTCTAGCTAATAGAAAAAATACAAAACAAAACAGTACTTCAAACACAAGGCTGAGTCTCCAACAAATTTCTAGGGGCTAGAAAGTTCTGCTAAAAATTCCTAGCAGATACCTTCTTGCAACATCATAGCTTGAAAACCTTTAGCAAAGATCAAGGAGGGAAAAATATTTAATAGAATTAAATAAATAGAATTAAAAATGATCTGTTTTGAAAAGCAGTGACTTTCTTACAGATGTATGAAAACACTCATGGCTAGTCAAGCTTATACACCTCAGTTAGCACTTTGTTTACTCCTTAATGACTAATAAATAGTAATTAATGAGTTCCACTCTATGTACTACCTCCTTCCCCTCTAATTATTATTATTTATAGGTTATGCCCATTAAAAACAGCTAACTAAGCACTTGTAAAGCACATCCCTTCTTCAACTGATAGGTGGAAAGCAGTAAAATATAAATATTTATTAGCACCCTCATCAAAACAGAGATGATAGCAATGCTTACATCCAGGAAAAGGCTCTCTGAATCATCAGAGGGGTTATCTGACAGCCATAAAACCCACAAGGTCAGAACTGTTGTGTGCACATGTAACATACTGTACAAAGGAGCTATACATTATCCTGTATCTTTTCCTTGCACATCTTGCCTAGGGCAGGCTTTGTGCTGCAGGCAAGAGGCTGCATCCAAGTTTGCAGTAAGGCACAGCAATGACTTGGTGCTTGCTGGCGGTACCTCCAGGCTCCTGCCGCAAAGAACTGGCTCAGTGGCTGCCCACCTGCCCTCTGTGTGCTCTCGTGCATCCATCGCTGCTCTCCTGCCAGGCTGAACCAATGTGCACTGAAACACCACCAAGCTGTTACTAAGTTTTTGAGACCAAAACTGAGCACCCATAAATCTGCTCCTTATCAGCGCTTGCTCATGGATGGCCCTGCTGCTCAGGATCAGCCTGGAGGCATTACTTCAGTAACATCAGTGATGCTGTTGGGCACATCCAGGAATAGATGGACTCACCGTGATTACTCTCTCATTTACCTCCTCCACTTTGTATTCCTTTCAGACAGTGCCAGAGCCTCAAAGCCAGCCCAGACATAGAGCACATGTATTCAGATTTGATATTACTACAGTAGCAGTGTGAAAGCTTTCATGCCATTAAAACTGCCCTGCTGATCTTGGTATCACTTTATATGTTACAGCCACCCTAACAAAAGAATGTCAAAGTCGTGTTATCAGGGTAATGTACGTATCCCCTCCCCAGCACTTGTGCAGTATCCAGATCCTAAGAGCCTGCAGAAGGAAGGGGAGCTGACACTGCCCAAAAATAACACCATGCAGCTCAACTCCTGCACCTGAATCTGTACAAGACAGAAGAGCAAAGGGGTCAGCAAGCTTTATGGCTTAAACTAAAGCTAGGACAAACACAGAGGAGAAACCATCAAGTTGTACGTCAGGAGATTATGTGACTCTTCTTTGGTGACATGCTTGAAGACAAGAGTCCTTGCATCTCATTCCTTCTGCTCAGTGGAAGGAGAAGATTCTGCCAGATCCTAGCACAGGGAAGCTCACAATGAATATCAACAGGAGCCAGCCTAGGGACCAGATATAAGCTCAGAGCTTGCCAGTCTGAAGACCACACTGGGTCAGGCTGGCAAAAAGAATATCTAAAGAACATGTCCTTAAAAACAAATCCATTCTTTCATTCTTGAAAGGCAGGCAGTTTCTTGCTTTTACTTTTTGATTTACCCACTTCTGAAATGTGGCCAAAATTCAAATACCATGTTCTCCCATTCAGTGGGTGTATCTCCACCATCAGCTCCCCTGTGGCCTCCTACTTGCCTTGCAAGAAGGCATTTAGAAGCAAGATAGGCAGAACCTCCTGAGGAACCTGAACATAAGTCTATGGGACCTGACAAGATGCATCCCAGAGTTCTGAGTGAACTGGCAGATGTTTTCACCAAGCCCCTCTCAACAATGTTTGAGAAGCCCTGACAGTCGGGTGAAGTCCCCAGTGACTGGAAGAAGGGACATGTTACACCTATCTTAAAAAAGGGTAGAAAGGAGGACCCTGGAAACAGATTCTCCTAGAAGGTCTGGTAAGGCACATGGAGGACAGGGAGGTGATCAAGGACAGACAGCATGGCTTCACTAAGGGGAAATCCTGCCTGACAAAC
>JANIJG010008789.1:126380-162076 GCA_024611175.1 Megaceryle torquata
ACCCCCCCACCTCCCCATAGGATCAGTGTTTGCTAATGAAGTACCATTGTTGCAGACAAGTTTTGCCAGCCTCCTGAAAAATGTTATTTTGATCCTCCCTGAGCCTGTACATGCAGCCCTAAAACAATATGCACGCCTAAAGAGAACTCATTCATCCACCTTGGAAAAAGGGGTTGCCTGCCTTCCTCGGTGCACTGGCTTTTTCAAACCTAATTTCTCTTTCTGGTACATTTCTCAAAAGCCTGACACATCCTCTACATGTCCCTAATAGGCACAGCCACTTTATATGTCCCGGGGAAATGTTCTTCCCATTTCCCAAAATATAGCCATCAGCAGAGATGTTCTCTGAAACACAGACAGGCACAACATACTGTCCACTGTGCATCTATGAATTACAGTCTCATTGGGGAGCGGGGCTTAATGTATTATTTCGTTCCACTAGGACAGTTGGATCATGACTAAGCAGCCCCCGCTATATTACCAATATTATTAGTAAAAGAGTATTAACATTTAAAGTGGCCATTGGCACCGACAGCATGGGAAGGAGCCCAGTTAATATTATAGGATTGTAAAAAGTGGTTTGGGAAGAGATTAGTCGTGGCTAAACATCAGACAACTCAAAGGATGAAGGAGGACTCAAGCTGAAGAGTATTAGAATTAGTTGTAAATTATCCTAACTGGTTAAATTGGGATTATCTCTACAAGTTTCTCTTTAGTTCAGGTCGTAGACCTCCTGAAACTGTGAAGAAAAAGAAGTCCCATGATCTTAAAGTCAACAAACAATAGAGTACTGCTTTAGTCGTTGGTACCGGGAGAAATAGCATTTAGCAAACACTCATTTATCTTCCTTCTCCTCACACAGATGCAGTGAGACCACAGAGGGTAAGTGGATTCAAACTTCCCCCTCCTGTACCATCCAGCCTTGTTCCCCAAGCTGTACTCGTGAAGCCACCATCCTCCCCCCTCTCCTGAAAAGCACTGACACAACCTGAAGGCCTAGATGATTTAAGTCTTAAGACTCCTGGGGCCATGCTCAGAGACCTGCATAAGTCCTGAGTGTCTCATTAACTCTTACTAGTCCAAAGGGAAGCAAGAAGTGAAACAAATCACATGCCTGCCCATGCTCTAACTTGGCGGTTATTTAGCCAGGTATCAGGTTATCTGTTATATATTCTTTATGCACCATGAATATTTACTAGTGATGTAAAGAAATACATTACCTGCTGTCTACATCTATCTCCCCACGTTAAACCTTGCCCTTTGGCAGCAAGTGACTTTCCCATGCTGCTACTGCAATTCTTCATCCCCCAGTGACTTTCTCAGCCCATGTTCCCCATATGCCCTGATAACTGGACAGGGCTCCTGCTTTTCCTGGAGCCATCTTTTGGGGCTTTCTCGGGAGGGTGCAGGTCATGCATGGCACAAGCAGCACCACAAGCCCACTCAGATATCTTGAGGTGGTCCATCATTTGGTTTCCACATCTTTTGTTTGAAGCCCATGCAAGAGGCTGAGGAGTCCTAATCCAGGCATGGAAACCCATGTACACATCCTGCAGAAAATGGCTCAAACATCTGCCAGTCTTGGCCTCAACTCTGGCCACAGCCTGATGTATTATAGCTGTTCCCCTGCAACAAGAGCCAGGACTCATTCTCTATCAGAGAAAAGATAACAATAATTGGGGATATATGCCTTTTCTTCCAATGCAGTTGGAGTTGTAGTCTCAGGCAGCACCCAGGACAAATCATGTCCCTGCTAGTTTAAGCCTCCTTGATCCCCTAAGTTATTGCATTCAGCTACATACCACAATACAGACCACCAAGCAACGCAGCATTTGCTACTGATGGCTAAAAACCTACTCGGTAGCCAGTGGCAAGCACTGACAGCCTTTGTACCATGCAAAGCTATTGCTTAAGGCCATGCACATGGTTCTCCACTTCATTACAGCTCCTAAACCTTGCTGCGTTTGAAAAGCACATTGAAACCTGTCACAATTCAGAAGCAGTCATCAAAAGCTGGCCAGACAGAAGAGCAGAGAGGTTTTGTTTGCTTAATTAAAACTGGCTTCATAATGGAAGTTATCATGGTCCATATCAGACAGCAATTAAGAAAGCAGGATGTGACTGCTGGCTTTGCTTAGAACATGAGCTAAGCCTTTTCTGGACTCCAGCAAATCCAAATAATGATGACTTAGCCCAGTGTGGAGTTAGCAGCTCAGCATTGTCAGTCTAATTTTATCACAAGTCTCAACATATTTACATTTTCTCTGTAGTCCTAAATTTGTGCAAATACAAGATAACCTTCTAGTTTTGCAAAGGAAGTGACAGATAATCTTGAAAACGTGACCCAACTGCTTACAAAAAGTTTTGAAACCACTGGCAAATATAGAGAAACTTTTATTTTTTTCTTCTTTAAATCTCTTCATTTTTAATCCCGTCTCTTGAGTTTAAGTGCTCCAGCCATGAGTTTTGAACTGGCAGCCCAGGGAATGGTGATGGACAAAGTGAGAAAGGGCGGGAGCCTGGCACTCCCCACTAACTCTATTAGCAAGGGCTTCAGCCTAAGCCAAGGTAATCGCCAAAGCCACTTAGAAGCCCCCAGAACTAAGCTGGTTTACACCAGGTAAAATGCAGCCATGGGGACTTACATACCCCGTCTGTGCAATTACACAACCCTCTGCTCAGCCCTTCTGAAAGGGCCAACTGGCAATGCTTATCACCGGGAAACAATGCCCTCAGTGATCCATTCGCACGGCTCAATACATGATCTGTTCAATACGCAATCCATTCAATACAGCTCAAGAGGTATTTTTCTCAGTTCACTGGCCTCTGCAAGCTGCGCTGGGAGCACTCTATTTTCCATTATAAGACTGTCTTTTCTTGCTTAAACCTCCACCAAATTTGAATGGATTGGGATGACATTTTTCACGTCAGGTGTTTGCCTCAGGCTATACGTACACTTGCACTTATATATCTGCGTATTGATATAATCTGGGAGGAAGGGTGAGATTTCATGTGAAGCAGTTCAGCTGTTCCTGAGGCTAGTGATAAGAGGGCTGAGTCCAATCACGTCCTACATGTGCTCTTCCCGCACCAAACACATCCAGTCCTGTTCTCTTGACACATCGGCAACCTCAACTTTGTACCAGCGTACTTCAAGTCACTTTGTCCTCCAACTGTGACGTTACAGTGCAGTGCTTTGGACACCACCTATTTAGAACATTTGCTCTATCCCAAGACCTAGATGACTAGCCATAATTTTGGGGAGCAATTGAGAACCTAATTTCTATCAGCAGCTGAAAAAGCAGAGACAGATCTCTGGATTTGCATTCCATGACCAAGCTGAAATGCAAAAGCATTGCGGTTGGGGCACAATACTGGTGACAGACCGCAGATCCTTCCTTGTAAAGGATGGGAAGGAAGGACAGCCCAGAGGTGTTGTAGGTGCTTTTGCTAAAACCCTTTGCTAAAACGTAATTCGGGCTCCCCCAGGTTAGGGTAGTCTGGGACACACAAGAAGTTCTCAAAGAAGATGAAGTAACCCATGGTCTAACCCTCACCCTAGGAGTTAATAACAGAGACAAATTCTTTTTCCTTCCTGTACAACTGGCCATATGCCTCCATTGACAGCACCATCAGCACCTGTCCACTGCTACAGGAACACTATTTGTTGCTGCTAAATAACAGGAAATTATCACAATTTAAAAAGAAATGGTTGGTGAAGGTGAGAAGGGGGGGTGTGGAGAGGTAGGGATAATGAAAAAAAAAGTGAAAGCTTCCCAAAATTGAGGAATCTTAAAAAACATCACATGTAATTGTTTTTAAAAAAAAAGTCATTATAGCTGATGGAATCAAAGCAAATCTCTCTTCCACACTTTCAATCATTGACCCAAAATGCACATTCATCTAACAATTTGGTCTTTTGCAAGCTGGGAAGAGGAAAGTGATTACTTCCATAGCCATCTCATGTCACAGGAGGATCCCCTCTGGGAGTCTGATCATGTTCACAGATCTTCTGGAAAGGGTCCAATTTTACATGTAATTATACCCGAATGGGTGGAGGTGTTCTGCTAGTGATGTTCTCACACCAGACTTCTCATTTTTCACTGAGGGACACACACCAAAGAACACAAGAATCCAGGTGCCACTGCTGTTAATTCAATCAACTTTGTGAAGTTTAAACAAGGATTTAAAGCCTTCTCCAGGGCATCACAACTTCCCTTCTCATCTTTCTTTCATGAAGTCCCCAGGACACGTGGCAACACCTCCCCAGCTGTTTGTTACTTTCATTACATTAAACTGCAGCCCTAATAAAAAAAGTATTTGTTCCCACCTTGCTTCTCTCTGCTGCCATTGGGACCCACCCTGTCTCCATGCACAAACACACAGAATGAAGCAGACTTCAGACACGGATATTGAAAAGAGATAAGAGAAATTGCATAAAGAATTAGAAAAAGCAGGCAATAGCTTTTGACGTGATCAGACTGGAAATCAAAATCTTGTGCTTTGAAATGACCTGGGTGCAGCAGCAGTTGCTCACATGGGACAGCCAGGAGCTGGACAAGCTGCAGGAATGCAGCCAAGGGTAAATGCAAGCAGATAAAAGTTTGACACTCTTCCAGTTTGGGCCAGGTAGTTTATCTCCACGTCTGCCCCAATGGAAGGGCAAATGTGCTCACTCTTCTGCATCAGTGGCCACATGATGCCTAACCACAGCCCTCAGTCTCACCATCTTATGCTTCTGGCAACATCTGCCAGTGCCCATTCCTCCCTCCAGATCACACAGTATTCTCCTTCACAGAGGCACACACAGCCCTGCCACACGCAGTACAGTATCATACAGTGCCAAGGTGATTAATTAAGTTTATTATTGAGTCTTGGTGGCTTGCTTTCAGGAGCTGCACTAACAGACAAAAGCAGCTGTAAAAGATACCTGGTGTGAGCATACATTACAGTAGGGAAAAAAAAAAAAATCCAGCAGTCGGGATATAACCAACGTAAACCACCCAGAAACAGATACAAACAGAAAAGGCAGCTTCATGGATGCTGAAGTAAAGACTCCCTGTGGATTGCAGAAGGCAATGAAAAAAGTAAACAGGAGACTGAGGCTTGCTTTGAAACTTATTTTCTCTTGTTGAGCTGCTGCTGACCTTTTTTCCTTCCAAATTGCAATCAAATACTCAACTACATGCACAGAAGACACTGACTAGAGCATTCAGTGCAAATGATCAACAGGTAAGCTATGAAGTGTGGTCATGTACCACATTTCTGTATAACAGCTCAAATAAAGCTTCAGCATTCAAAGAATCTATGTACTTACTGGGAATTAGGACTTGCCAGTCTCATTATATTGTACTGTAAGGGAACACATCCCAGTTAATAGAAGAGAAGCAGAAAATACACATTCTGACTGCAGTCTCTGGTGGTGGAAAGAAGTTTGAGAGAACAAAGGGATTTCTACACAGCAGAGAGCAGAACCAAGTTTCTGCTCTTCTGTTTTTGCATTGTTAGCCTCTATCTCAATGGCACTGCATGCACTCAGAGATGATAAAAAAAAAAAGATAAATTGCTTAAAAACTCTGTACTTTCCCAGGCCTTCAACTGTGTTGTGAGAGGTGACACCAGATTGGAATGAAGTGCTCAGGTAAAGTCAAAGGTCAGATGTGCCACTTGATACTTCTCAGGTCAACCAAAATACATAATAGAATGAAAAGGTTTCAGATAATTAGTGGGTGTCTCTCTCAATTCAACAAAGGGAAGAAAAGAGCATCTGCATGCACATTCCACCTTCAGGAAAGCTCATAACTTATTTCAGCTGCATTAAGGTCTCTGCTCCAAGGGACCACACCACCCTGCCATTCCATATAAGTCTTCCTAGCTTCCCATTGGGGAATAGCAACTGTACCAGTTGCACATCTTCCTCCCACACACACTATCCAGCACTCCTCCTCTGGGTCCATGCTTCCAGGTCTTTATTCCATTCCTATCAGAAATACTAATTATTAACCACATCAGGCAGAAGTTTTGCAAATATAACGGAGGGCACCTCACATTCTTCATCTTCCCCTCTATGTCAGAAATACAAAGTGAGGAATGGAAGCAATCCTCTCACGTTTTTCAAACCCTTCAAAATCCACATGGGAAGCTCATCCATCACTCACTTTAAACAGCCAAAGCAAAAGGTCTGAAACAAAGCAGCATAGGGAAGTCCGTCAGATCTCTCCTAAATGCCAAAGCCCAGCAATTTGAGGACAGCCCTGCAGGTGCTACCTGGCTGCCTGTTTGGGGCATCTTGCAGCTTTGCAGATCTCATTTTGCTGCATGGTAGGGCAGCAACTGTCCAGCACAGACTTGGGCAGGGCTCACTGGCTTTGCAACCATAAACTGTGTGTTAAGCAAGGCCATTTCATTATGGTATTATCAAATTCTATCACAAGCCTCTTCTCTGCTCCCTCCAAATATGTTAAAGAGGGTTGTACTTTACCATTAATTATGCTGAATTATGCTGAGGCTTTGCCTCCCTCACACGCTACACTTGAGCAGCCTGAGCAGAGAGTCCTTTGATCAGAAAGCGGTAATCTGAGCTGGAAACAGCAACTGCACTTCCTTAGGATCTCCTCTTAATACCCATCACCTACATTGTAAAAGCGGGCTGGATTCAGAGCACATTTATACATAAATGACAGGGCTGGATTTCAGTTCATGATCTGGCTGCCTGTTCCAGCAGTTTATTTGAGGTCTGTTTAATCTTCACTGTACACCCAGTGCAAGGTTAAATAAGTGACATACCTCTACCACCTGACCACTTGGGAATCTTACAGAAGATAACCCTTTCTCTAGGTACCAACATCCTATGTCCAGTTGCTTATCTCCTCCCTACTGAAAAGGCCACAAGAGGTTGTACAGAGATTACCAACACAAGGGGCCCAAGGCACTGAACAAATGCATTGCAGCAGGTCATGTTTCGGCTCCCCACTGAATTATATACGCAGATAAATCTGATGGACTCTCGAGCATAACATCCCCCAAACAGGTGTAATGTAGCCCTGTTCCACTCCTTCAGCCAAAGAGAAGGAAGTCTGCAGCAGTTAGCCCTTTGAATGGGATAAGAAGCAAAATAACCAAACCAAACCAAAACCAACAAACATCAAAATCTCATATTGAAACACACTGGCAGGACACCCCAATGCTCTTTAACTATAGATAAATATTAAAATATTTTTTCATTATAATATTAGATATTAATAAATACCAAAAAAACCCAAACAAACAAAAACAACCACCAAAACCCAAAACACTGATATGCACACTACATGGTACAGTTAACCCAGCCATCTGCCACCCCAGCAGCAAACCTACACACACCCAATGGAAGACACAATTTTATCGGTCTTTGTTGCTGATATATTTTGAATATTCTCATCGTTAAAAATAAACTACAATAAGCTTTCATAAGAACAGCAGCACTAAAGGAATCTCCCACCACTGACTGCATTATCCCCAAGGTAATAGTGTAATAAAGAGGTTTTATGGGTTTTTTTAGTCATTATTGTTTTCTTTTTGAAAGGATTAAATTTTCAACTAAATGCTATTTTTATGGAAAAAAATAATTGCATCATTATTATTTCCACTTAAATACATTCTTACAGAGCTTCAGGGCAGCTCGAGTTTTCTTCTCTCCTATTTTCTGAAATAGATCAACAGCACAGGTAGAACCTGTGCTGTTGAATACTGCACTGAGACAGAGCATCACTTCCTCTTGTTTTGTTTTGTTTTTTTTCCATCAGAATTGCCTATGGAAAAAAACTTCTTTTTTTTTTTCTTTTATTATTTCTACTAGGTCATATAAAGAGAGCTTCTTTGTGCACTGATAAGAACAATTAGAAAACTAGGGAGGACATGTTCAATGACAAAATCAAAGTCTTGAATGTTTGACATTTTCCACAGATATGCTGAAAAAAGAAATGAGCAACAAATCTGTCTTTCAGTTAAATATGAAACACTGAAATAGCAAGAATTCTCAGTAATGTTTTGCTTCCTTTGAAAAACCATTTCTCCTACAAAAAAAGATTTTTGATGGAAACATTTTAACCAGACAAATAGCCTTTCCCTGAGATACAAGCCATGCACTAGATTAAACAGGACCGACTCCTGGCTTTCTCACTGGGGTTTTCTACAATTTTCTTTTGCTTCATTTCAAACAAAGGTCAACATATATAGAGAAATATTGGAGCTGCTCTCTGCATGTGAGAAAATGAAAATGGAAAAAAAAGCACAACAACTGTCAAGGTTCTGTCAGAACAATCAATGAATTAAACACTGTTCTGTGTCTGACAAGTGCCTACAGTCCTGGTCTGTGATCTGGGCTCCTGCGGGATACCCACAAAAATATACAGCAAGTAATAATATTGCTACCAGAACAGTCCAAATCCTTTACTTCTGAATCTCTCTTGCAGATGACTAGTCAGCAGTGCAAAGAGTTAACTGCTGTCAACAAATGCCCTGTGCGTGCCACTGGGATGTCCCAAGTCCAGCAGCATCAGAGAAGCCAAACTGTGGGCAGCATTGGCAAAAGCAACCACTTTTCTTGGCTGTCAGAGAAGGGCACAGGCAATCCCACATTCCTGGAGGAACTGGGAGATCTCGGTCAGCTCAACATCCTCCTCACTCTGCTTCTGCCATGATGTGCCATGTGCCTGTTCAAGGCAACAAGCCACCAAGCAGCACATTGAGACCTTGCAGGGGTTTGAATTTTGGGCAATGTGCAGACAGATTTGTTTGCTCACAGTCAATTAAAATTTTAATCTGAAACTAAAACATCCCTGAATGAAAACATCATCAGTCTTTGCAAGCCAGCCCCACTGAGCTGGCTTGAGCAGTCACCAGGTGGATCATTACCTGGTGCCTCTTCAACAAGCAGAGAAGCAAAGAGTTGAGGTATCAAAGTTTGGAAGACCAATACGTGCTTCTTACATAAATTCAGCTTTAGACAAAATCCAATAATTAATTTCCACCCTGCAAACAGAGCTCTTTGCAATGCCATCCCACATAAACTCGATACCACTGCTCCATTTAATTTCCTCTGTGCTGAGATGTCTCTTACTTTCTTCACCCCGCAGTTAATTACTATAATACATTCCCTGGTTCTGCAGGTTTGATTTAGTTTTTTTCAAGCCACAACAAATCACACTAAGTGCAATGCAGGCAGCTCCCTCAGGTCCAGTTCTCAACCACCAGCTTTTGAGATGTATCAAAACCCTCTGGGAAAGTCTCCAAGCACTCTGCTGGGGCATTTACCCAAAAAACCCTCCTGCTCTCTCCAAAGAAGCTGGAGCTCCTCCAGCACTGTTTATTCTCAAAGTCACAAACTACCTGACAGATAAAGTACCAGCAAGAGACAGGCACAGCTGGGAACACAGGATGCACATCTGGCAAGGGCTAGGTGAGGAGCCCACTGACTTCCTACCACTTGCAGAAGCACAGTCAGGTCACAATGAGCCTTCCTCCTCTTGTCACCTACATTCATAAGTGTCCCACCCCAAAGGGACACGAGTGCTCCAGCTGGGTCTGCAGCATTTTCCAGCACCCGGCTCCGCTGCCCAAGCCCTCAGGTTTGACACATTGCATTTGCACTTGTAACCCCCCCTAGGAGAGGTGCTGACAGGCAGCACAGCTTTGCTGCTACTGTGGCATCTTCTCCAGCCCAGCTTAATGCAGTTTTTCCAGGTCTCTGAGAACTAACGACTTGGGTCTGCCTGCAGCAGCTCCAGGGAGGATTAATGCATCTGTCAGGATTCACCATTGCCGTGCCCTAATGTCATCTCAGACCTGCAAGAAGTAATGGTTCACACTGACCCATTCAGGTGTTTCTTGTAATTTTACAGATCCAGCAGTGATCAGCAGATTTAATATACTTACAAATGTGAAAAGGGAATTGCATTGCCTACCCTCTTGCCTGGAACTTCCACCTTATGTCACCCACCAGGGAAAGGTGACCTTTCATGGAGGATTTCAGCTTTGCACTGACAAGCTGACCAGACAAGACAGTGCCTGCCTTTTCCCAGCTCAGACGTTGTTCTTTATCCCTGCTTCTTGGCTCACCTTCCAGTGCTACCTCTCTCTCCTGCACTGGCCACCACATCCATCTCCCCAAGCTGCCTTACAAAGGCCTCCTCAACAACCCAAAGTTAGACAGAAAAAAAAGGTAACAAGTCCCAGTTGTCCACAGAGAGAATGCTCTCAACATCCCTGGACATGACCACATTGCTTCCCAGTCTTGGGGTGGCAAGAAATCTCTACACTGCTCTCTATCCCAGAGAACAGACACATCCCAGGTTAGACTTATTGCCCTGGTGCACATAAAGAAATGCAAAGTTCAGCCCAGTACACCTGCTGGTTACACAAAAAAAACCAGCCAAGTCCATCCTCTTCTTGCACCAAAACAAACCTGGGGTAACTCAGCCAGTGCCAAAAGGGTTGGGGTTTTTTTCCTCCATTTTCTTACACTGGCTTGGCATATGCACAAATTGACCAAATTCAGCAGTTATGTCAGCACAAAGAGAAGAGAGGCAAACCCCCGATTCTATTTTTAAACAGGCAAAATACATCAGGATATGGGTAAGACTTTAAATCTTCTCCAAACCACCCAATTGTCTCAGCTTTCCAACCATAAATTAGAGACCTGACACTTTAGCACTAAATCAAGGTGAGCCCATAGGAACAGAGAGAGAGAGAGAACACTGCTCTGTCCTGACAGCTCCCAAGCATTTCAGCACTATGCCCACAGTACTTCTGTCTAACATGTACTTTAAAAGATAATCCACCAACTTTGTTTAGGGGTTTAAATATCCAGAATTTAATTAAACTCAATGCCAAGCAGCAAGGAAGAATACCCAGAGAACAAAGAGATAGTAGCTCTCTTTTCTTTCTGTTATGTTGAAGAAAAATAAACCTGTTTTTTATTATTTTTGCACCAGAATTCCTGCAGAAGCGTGAGTATATAGAAAACTATAAAAACAACTGATGTCTTTGCAGGAATGTAGTACTTATTCTGATATTTATGAAGCAACTCTTCTGTGGTTTCTGTAGGGCATAGGTAAACACAACTTGTATGCATTTTTATATCTGCAGCACATAAGGGCCAGCATGTTAAAATGCCCCATTGCCAAGGGACACAAGCAGCTTGTGGAAGAGGCAAACTGTTTCCCTCAAAGGGAAGTGGAGCGGGGAGCAAGGATGCAGAAGTGTCCATGTGAGCAATACCCACAAAGGCAGGTGATGCTCCCAGCATGACACACAGCTGCGACCCAGCAGTGTGAAGACCAAAACTCTGAGCCACCTCTGAGTTTTTCATCTAGGATAGAGGTTACTGCACAGCACAGCTGCCTGTCTCAGATTCTGCGTGGTGTTAATAACTGATAGCTATGTCAGGTAACTCCTGGGAATCTCCGCAGCACAGGGCTCCCGTCATACCTGGGATTTCCCTTTGCAGTGGTGCTTGCAGAGAAGGGAGTAACTCACTGCCAAGCACAGCCTCAGCTGGCATCTCTGGCTGCAGCTCTACCAGGTGCATCCTGGCAGCACAGCAGAGACCCAGTAAACCCTTCTGATGGGGATGTCAATTGCTACAGATGCCCTCAGTAGCTGTGAGGCAGAGAAAAATTAATCAAGGGAATGGGTTTATTCATCCACAGGGAGAGGCAGTCCTTCCTGGCAAGAACAGGCAGCAAATACTTCATCCCAACAGGGCACAAACTCCTCACCTTTTCCATCCAAGGCAGTCTCCAAGACATAACTATGCTGCATCCAGATATAAAAATTAATCAAAACAGATGGTTGAACTGCCAAATTAGCCACCAGAGGGAGTTATGGCAATACAACAACCACCACCACCAACACTTGACAATGAAAAAACAAAATTAAGTGCTGTATATACCGAGATATGCATTCAAGCAAAGCACCTTTCCTTTTTCTCTGCACCAATCCCTCCGAGCCTGTAGATAACAGCAGGAGAGCCATCCTGACTCACCACCTGTAGTCTGCAGTACAGGTTTGCAGAGATAAGGTATCTACACAGCCATAGAGATGGTGGGCACTGCCACAGACGCACTAGTCTGCAAATAAAGCCCTGCAAGTATAAGTCTAGCTTATCAGGATGCCAGCATCACATTAAACTCTGAGTGTCTCTCCTTAGTGATCCCTTTAGGAAGAGATCTTTATCACAAACATGCCAAAAAAAAAAAAAAAAGCAGCTGATGCCACCAGGAACGCACTGTGTTTAGCAGCTCCTTGGTCTGGTACCATGCACTTCATCTGCCTGGCCCTTCATCTTCACCTGGAGCCACAGCCACTCTCTTCTTCCTCATAGTCCCGTTGTAATTCGCTGAACCATACTCAGCACAGAGGAAACCTGATCGGAGGCCCCTGGACACTACTGTGATAGGGATGATAAATAATTAGCGAAGGGGATAGAGGACAAAACAGAGAAAAGTGTATTTCCTCCAAGCATATCTATGAAAACACTCAAAAGTCCACATACAGTGCTGGTCTATAATATCTACCCCATGACTGTCTAGAATACCTACCCCATGATCTACCCCAGAATAGCTAGTTGCTGATTTGGAGTATAAAAACATTAAATAAAAAAATATAGATGACATTTTGTTTGCTTATTTTCATTCCTAAGGGAAAAGCAACTGTATTCTAATAGCAATAAAAGAAACACATTATTTACATATTTATTTCAATTTGAATAATAAAAAGGGCAGATTACAGCTTGGAAGCAGACCATGGGTAACCCTTCTCAGGAAACACCAGCTCTGCTGAATAACTAAACCCGAGGCAATCCTGTGTCCTGTCAGGGGATGGACACAGACCCCCCCACAAGCCACTCCAAACAGGTACAGTAGGCAGGACAGTGAGTGGGAAGGACAGGTGAGTGGCTCCCAGGGGACATGGGCACCCTCAGAGGGATCTTGCCACTCCAAGGCTAGTGGGGGGAGAGGCTGAGCCAGGATTTAATGCAGAGTGGCCAGTGAGGTCAAGCCCAGGGGCGCCTGTCAACTTCAAGAAATGTTCCTCTCATTCAAGGCTAGTCTCATTAAAATGGCCATCAATGTCCTCCCAAAGCAAAGCAGGCTATGAACAGAGCCCAGCGAGTTCCAGTGGAGCTGCTGATTCATATCAAGCTGATGGGGTTTGTACATTTGCAGAATATTTTCCCAGGTCAAAAAGCAATCTTTCATTGAAATAACCAAGTGACTCTGCAGCTCAATGGGTCAGACATTTTGCTGAAGATGGGGCATAATCATGGTCAGGTCTGCTCTGTGCCTGGCCTGGAGCTGGCATCAGGAAGCAGCAGAAGGGACAGTCCAGCCTGGTTCCCATGCCCCACACAAATGCCCTCTTTCCAGAGGGGACACACGTCTCCTGACTCAGTGGTTCAAGTTGTAACATGCTGTGAAGGCTCGCAATTGCAATTTGCACTGTAAGGAATAATCCTAAACCTCTTTCCTCTCATGGAAATTCTGGTTTCAAGCCACAGAAAAATAAGAATTCCAGCATTCCTGATATAAAATATGAAGATAAATATATACATCAAAGAGGAAAACTCTTAATCCAAAGGATGTGTAATTTCATGTCACAGCTGTAACAACTGTATCTTCCAACCTTGTTTTTCCACCTAAAATACTGGGACAAATAAAACCTTATCTGTTGCCTTCAGGTCCTTCCCAGGAAGGAGAGAATTCAGAGCCTTCTCGGTTTTGCAGCTGCCCATTTGCCTGTCTAAATCAATTTTACATGGACAATAATGAGAAGAAAGAAAGGGAGATATATGGTGGCATGGGAAAAAAAAAAAAGCATAATCATACATGTGGTGGCACTGCACCAAACCTTTGCCCAGCACAGAGATATTTTGCAATTACTTAGCATAACAAATCAAAACACACAACATACCCTCCGGGTAAAATCTAAAAGAAACACACTCATCTCCAAATGTCATCAGCCAAAAGAGTATTTGCATCCATATTCTGTATCTTCATCAGCAAAAGGACCTTAAACCAAATTAAAAAGACCTCTTGCCCTAGCATAGCAGTGCAGGGAATTAAAAGAAACGCTGCACTGCTTTGTGTGCCCTCTGATGTTCTTTGATGCACTCATTAGTGACAGGGCCATTCTCATTTCAGAAGAAAATGACTCTAACATAGGATTGTGACAAGAGGGGTTTGTTTTCTTTAGGACCTGCCTCACTCTGGGACAGGCTCTGGTAGTGCACATAAGACTCGACAGCATCTCATGGCCTCCCCTGCTTCAGCAAAAAGCAGCATTAGTCCCATTTTACAGGAAAGCCAGAGGCACAGACATAATGCAGTAGATTGGCAGCAGGATGAGGAATCAAGCTCGCCTCTGACTCATCCTACGCCTCCTTCACAAAACTTCAGCTTCCTAACAGCCACTGTGATGCAACAGGCACAAGGGATTTTTGCACTGTGCTTTTTGGAGGTCCAGACTAACAGCAGCTTTTAAAAAGCATGAGCTGTACACCTCCTCTGCTAAAAATGCAGCAGTGCTCAGTGGTCCACACTGAGAGGAGATGGGGCGTTTCCTTGGACTTTCCCTCTGTGGACTAGAGGCAGGCAGCTCCTTTACCTTATCACCCCTACCTTGGGATGAGGAGGTCCAAGTTCTACAGCTGCTTGTCCTCCCCAAGGACTGTGGAAGGACCCCAGCTCTCCACTCCCAGTGTAGCCATCTGAATTTGAACAAGTCAAATTCCACTCTGCCAATAAAAAACAATGTCTTGCACTGGGGTGTCTCTGTGGTCCAGCAGCATCTCCCACAGCAAACCAGCTCTAAGGCAAGAAAGCCACCTGTCCTGCCTGCAGCTCTTTCAATTGATTGCTCCTGACCACACTATCCGTCCCTCATTACCCATCCCCACCTCTGCTAGCCCCTTACCATACTCCCCCATCTTCCCTGGGCACCAGGTGCCCCGCCTGTCCTGCACCAGTCCCCTATGTCTGACAGTGCCTCCCCTGCAATTCCCACATCTCCTCCAAACAACAAACAATACACAAAGGCACTTAAATTATCCTCAAATCTCTATCACAGGGGAGCAATGCAGTATTAACAAGGCAGTGCCAGCAGCAGTGAGAATACTTCTTTCCTGTAGTGCCATCAAAACCAGCACAAGGCTTTCCCTCAAAGTTGTGAGCAATCCATTTTCTTGGAGGACCCAGACAGTCTCTGGGGATTTGCAGAGACGAGGCTTCTGCATACCTTGTGTTTCCGAAGTCTAGCCTGGAGATGGGGCTGTTCATCACTAAGCCGCTGGGGACACAAACTCGTGACACCGCAGGGTTCCAACACATTTAAAGCAATTTGGTATCTTATGCTCTGCCATTTGAATTACAACACTGTCTTCCAGGCTGCGACTTGGCAAACACCTCCTTCTACACCTGCTGCTGCAGCTCCTCTGCTCCTCTTGGTAACCAACATGATTTAGTGGTAGCTTGGGACCAACTTTACTGCCCTGTAATAAGAAACTAATCTCCTACCTGCAATCTACTAGTAACCTTCAAAGTCCCATGACATAAGCCACAGAGTAGTAACTGCCCTTGCTAAATCAAATGGTCTCAAGACTTTTCCAGGCAACATCATTTTTAGCAGCCACCTGTATTATGAATTTGTGGGAAGGCTGGAGTTGTTTCACGTGGCAACTCAACCATACAACTTCTGGCCATTTTGGGATATTTGTGTTCAAAGTACAAAATAAGCTCTGATTAACATGGTAATTGTTGCATGATCCCGGTGTCTCGAGTACACCAGCTGCTCCCAAAGCGACAGAGGAAATTGGGAATGTATTTCCATCTGTGGGGGAGGTGGTGCTTCAGAATGAGCAACCTAGGCTTTTACAAAACTGCCCGTGGAGGAATTCAGTTCAGAGATGAAGGATAGCCTAGTAGTCAGAGCATTTGTCTTTAAATCTCTCCCCAGCATTTAACATGACCAGAGGTAAATCATCACGAGCTTTTATCTGCAAAAGAGAAACAAGTCCTTCCATCCATGAAAACTGCACATGGCAGGACACTGCAAGGTTTTAAAAGGTCAAACCAGACAGTGATGGAGGGCCATCAAGTAGATGGACAGATAGATCGATCATTTGATTGCTCTGGGGGAAAAGCACCTGGCATCAACTTCACCCATAAGAATGGCTTGAGCAACAAGCACCTGGATGCTTCAAATCACTTGAATAGCAGACCAGAGCCAGAAACTTGTGTACATGGCAAACCTTGAGTACCTTTCTGGCAAAATTCCATTTGCAAAATGGATCTGAGGAAGGCTGGCAGCTTCACCAGAAAACTTTCCCCAAGTGCTGGTTTACATGTTTCTTTAGGTTTTTGCTCTAACCAGATTTTCATTGTGGCTTTGTTTCCTAAAACTCTTCTTGCAGACAAACAGCATAAGTGGATGCACCAGAGGAAAATAAGGTTAAGAGTCCACATCACTGATGTTTGCAGTTTAATCCCCACGAGCATCCACACCCCAAATCTGAGCTGGTCACAGCACAGTAAAAAAAACCAACCAAACAAAAAACCCACAACAAAACTATGCCATCCATGTCACCATTCACAGTTTAGATCTGCAGACTAAAGAAGCCTCAGAGATATTAAGACTGTAATTAACTAATGGGATTAATTCTGAGACAGTGCAGTCTCTTTAGGAGAAATAAGGCAGCGGGATGAGACACAACCAAGAGATTACTGGCTAAAAGCTAGCAAAAAAAACATTTACAAGAGACAATTCTACCCATCAAAGGCACATATAAATCAATGAATTGTTGATCCATCACCTTAGTTTTCACAATTACTTCTCACAATCCATTCAGCTTCTTGCTTCAAAGCACCCTCAGAGCTATAGCTCCTGCTCCAATTTCCCCAGAGATCATCTGCTGTTCAAAACAATCAGATTTGTAGAGGACTTGGAGTTTGTCTGCTTAGTTTTTAATGATATGCATCACTGTTCAGACAGATTATAAATCAGTTTCACCATTATCAATCATAACAGGCAGTTACTCAGCCCAGCAAAGAAGCATCAAACTCTTTTGTTTAGTTTTACTACACACGAAGGAAAAAGCCACTGAAGTGCTCTCAAGAAGTACTCCACAGAGGAAGGGATAAATTAAACTGTAAATAGAAATGGAAATGTGAGAGCAGAGTCATCAGTCACTGTGGCTCGTACAGAAGTTTGTTAGTCAGCCCCAAGCTGGGAGAAGCCAGCGGCTGAATCAGGCAACTGTTTCAGCTAATGGCAAAGGTGCTGTCCGAAGTAGCAGGGGAATGGGACACTGCACAAGCTGTCCTGCTGTTTTCTATTAGTAGAGAGCTTCATCAGGAAAAGTTTTTAACCAAAACAAGGGATACTTGCACAAAGGAGACACCAAACTAACAAAAAGGCAGAGATTCCAACTTGAATCGCACTGCCTGAAGCACCCAGATTAGCTGTTTGCCACAGACTTTCTGCCATGCCCTTCTAGAAAGATGGGGGAAATTATTCAGCTCCTCAGCTCGCATCCTCCCTGTGAGACTGAGGCCCCTGTAAGCACCAGTGCCTGGCTCACCACTGCGCCAGGACAGGAATTATTTCAAGAGGGTAATAAAAACTCCTTGCTGCCAGCTGATCAGCCAGCAGCTCACCCCACCACAGGTCTCACATATTGCCCTGCTGCCCACCCAGCCACTGTGGGACTCAAATGTTTTCTAAAACCATCATGGGGAGGCAAACCTCACAGACTTCAGCTTTTTCAGCAAGGTGCCAAATACATCTGGTACCCATTTATCACTTATGTCTGTTCAACAAATGATAGCTCTGTATCCCACCTTTGCCCCAGCCCACGCCATCGATTCCCTGCTCGCCTGGGGTCTGTCTGCATGACTCACTCAACAGCAGCATGAAACAGCACCATACTCACACACACACCGCTGCCAATCCCCCTTTCCTCAGACGTGTACATATTTGTCTTCCTCTCTGCAGAAGCACCAGCCCTTCCTTAAATCTTTCCCTGGCCTCTAAATGACTTTGTGTCTTTCCAGGAACTTCAGCTGTACCTACCAATTCTCTACTCCATGCTCTGCACCTAAACACAGTGCTGCTCCCCTGCAACTCAGCCACTGCCAAATCCCCCCTCCAGCAGCAGCTGCACGTGAATGCTTCTGCAGAGAAGCTCTCACACCCAGCCTGCATTTTGTACAAGGTGCCAAGTGTTTGGGAATAACCAAAAAGAAATCACATTATATTTATGATATTACGAAACTCAAAAGATAATCTGTGTCACATTCTTGAGTTACAGAATCATCACAGGATGTCAGGGGTTGGAAGGGAGCTTGGAGATCTTCGAGTCCAGCACCCCTGCCAGAGCAGGATCATATAATCTAGCAAATCATGTTGGTTTTAAAATGGGAATCAAGACAGTATATTGCCCAAACTCACTTCTAAGCTTTCACGCAAGTTCCCTGGAAGGCCAAGCACTGGTAACTGTGAGGTACAGTACAGGACAAAAAATAGAGAGGAAAAGCCATGAATTACAGTCCCCCTGGAGCTCAATTACTTCTGACTCATCCTCCCAATTGAGTTCCTTGCCTCCATAAATCAGAGGGAACAGAAACACACTGCTGAGAGAGGATAATTATTTCTGCACAGTGTGAGGGGAAAACTCACGTGCTAATAGTGCCAGCTCATGAGACTGTGCTGGTGTCAACAGCAAGAAAAAGCTACGTTTTAGAACACAGCAGGGCCCACTGCAGCCTGTATGACAGCACTTGGTCCCACCTGCATGCTCAGGTCCACAGGAGAGGCATGAGAGCCCCCCCAGGTCTGCAATTCAGAAACCACAGGAGGATACAGAGCATGGGGACCTCCACAGGAACAAGGTGGCTCATTAACGTTCTTCAGGGTTCATCACGTTCACTTCTACCTGCCTGCACCAGGAGTCTTGAGCTCGGTTGATCAGGGAACTAGTGGAGCATCCTGAAAAAAGGGCAAAATTTCAGATGTCATGCAGTTTTCAAGGGCTTTTCCTTCAAAGTACAGGACTTAAAATCCAGGATGTTTGTGACCTTTCCTAAGGTGTTTAGGTTTTGATTTATGAACTACTGATAGTCCACAAGCAGCACAGAAGGGAGAACATGACACTGCTTGTGCAGATGCCCTAATCAAACACATAAGAGCATATTGTTAAATACCTTCTTCTGTATCCCATACACATCACCAGGCCAGTAGGTTATTATTATATGATATTGCAAATCTTGTTTGCTTGAATGCTTTTATCTTGGATTTATTCCCTCTCAGATTGAGAGAATTTGATCAGCCAGTAACAGTTGGGGTTTTTTTCCATTATGATTTTTATTAGAAAAACTCAGAAAAAGACAGTAAAAGCCAAAAGCCTTTAAACAATTAAAAGGATTTTTTTTTTTTTTTTTGGTTCACAAATTTGGTAACAAACTTATATTGTGGTTTTTTTTCCCAGAAAGAAGTCAACTTGCTGTAGGAGTGTTGCAATCTCAGTGCTGCCACCTGCTATTGCCAGCTTCTCCTTGGGAAAGCTCTTCTACTTAGCCAAGCCTAAAAGAGTATTTTTAGGCATGCAGCTAACAGCAGGACCTCACTGGAGCTAATAAATAAGAAAAGGAATAGGGAGAGTGACATGTGCATATCTAATGGATACCAATACTTGAGATATCCAGAATTTCAAGGCCAGAAAAATGGAGGCAAACAATCAACCAAACAAATGTGGTAGATCCAAATCTGAATAAAGGTCATGCATTTAAAAGCAATTTAGGATCTAAACAAAGGGTTAGTGTTCTGAAAAAAAGTGTCACAAAAGCATGATTCTTGCCCTCTCCTCCTTCCACATCACCAATGTAACTCTGAGGGGAAAGGAAGTTAACAGCAATAACATTAGGGGTAAATCCAAAAAGCTTAAGCCTAATGGGAAAGCAATTACAGTCTCAGCCTTGTACAAAGCCAGATGCACTGAACATCCATTTGGTCTACTATTTTGTTGAGCAGACAATAAACCCCACTCATTGAAATACTAATTTATCTTCAGGGCAGCCATACCTCCTTAGCATATACAAGAATCAATGCAGATGTCTCTGTTATGCCCAAACGCGATGAAAACACCAGGCAGGATTTTCTAAACAAGACCTGGCATCTACCTGGCCAGTTTTGACCCAGCCAAACTCTACCTGATCTTCACTGTCAAGCCCCCAATCCATGGTAGAGACAACAGACTTGCTCCTGGGGCACCTAATGAAGAGCATCATGCTGGCCATGGCCCCACAGCGTGTAGCCCTCATGCTGAAGCCAACCTTCACAACAAAGACCCTCAACCTACTCACACACATTAGGTGGCACCGAGAGACAGGACAGCATATGGTCACATCAATAATTACAGAGCCATGTGAAAGGAAGATTTCCATAGTAATCATGTGGCATTAAGAGGTCAGAGACTGAGCAACAGACAAAATAGCAGTGTGCATGAGGCATAGACTAGTAACACAAAACTACAGTAAGAACCTTGGGGATAATTCATGAAATGCAGCCAATTATATTAGAAATAAAAGACTTCAAAAAAGCCTGACACGGTCTGCAGCCCTACTGCTGTCAGGCACTCAGATCTAAGAAACATTTAATTGTGACAAGGTAAAACTTACCCTGAGCAAGGGGAAAGATCCCAGCTCAATTCAACCACCAAGTTCTTCAATATATCTGTCTAGTTAGAAAAGGAATTTAATTTCAAGATTGTTCTCCCTTCCAGAGCTTTCTTTAACCTTTGTCTTTTTATTACCAGAGATAGAACCCAGATACACTTCCAAGAACAGGATCTCATCATGTTTGTTTCTTCAGTGCCAGAATACTATGGCGTGGGTGGTGACGAGAAGCAAAGCCAGTGAAGTCCACTCTTTCCCAGCTCCACTCTGAACAGGTGTCAACCAGCTTAATGGGAACATCTCAGCATCACACATGCTCCCACAATAAGGCAGGTCTGAGAGACACGCAGGTCTCAGATCTCTCAACACCTACGTGCTCTATTGGGCTGAAGTCCCATCAGCCTCAAAACAAGCCAAAGGAACAGCACGTTGCCAAAGGACCCATTTACAGCTACGCCACAATGGCAGGACAGCCACAGGCATTGCAATTCCAGCAAACATCAGCTAGAGAACAGCCTGAATTACCATCCTACTGTGGTACACAGAAATACAATCAATTTGTCTCCACTCATGCACTCCTTTTCTCTCAGCAACACCCTGGACACCTCTCTGCCAATCCACCACCCAATTAACCTTTCATTAAAGGCTTCCTAGACATTTACAAAAAGGCCACAGCACTCATGATTAGCACTTTATTTCACGTGCATTGCTAGAACTACACATCCTGGTCTACACTTCTCCGTGGAAGCAAAACTCAGTCTCACCCTTTATCTGATGCTCCTTAGTACCAGGATGGAGGAGGACCACCAGAAATCTCTCCTTTATTTACCTTCACCGTCTCCCATTGTTTTTAAAGATGGCTGTAGTATTTCCCTTTAGCCATCTCTTTCTCAGTATAAGGAATCCCAGTGCTGTTGAAAACTCCTTCTAAAAAACTACCCTGTATCTCTGATTTTAGCCCTGCTTTGAGCCTCCTTCCATTTCTCCTGGTTTGTTCCAGAGCCAGGAAATAGAGAGCAGCAAGCAGTGCAACCACAGGCTTACGCAGCTGCATCAGTTTTTCCTCCCGCTGCCTTTGATAACAACTCCTAATGTTCAGCTTGGTTTTGACCACTGCTGAGCACTGAGCCAATACTACCACACAGCTCTACATTATAACCCAGGACCTCAAGCCTCCAGAGCCTGCTGGCATCTCACAGCTCATCACCTTGTATACATGCAGAATTACTTCTATGTGCATCACTTCACATTCTCCTACTCTGAAATTCATCTGTCATTTTAGCATCTCATCTCTTTGTTTCAGGACATCCTTCTGGATGTCTTCACACTTTGCCTGTCTTTACTACCCTAAACAGTCTGCTCTGCAGCCAAAACTCATTTCTGTTCTTTTTTTGTTCCTTCAAGTCCCTGAAGCATATTTGAAGGATCCAAAGTCTCAGCGTGAGACCTTGCAGTATTCTGTTGGGTCCCTCCATCAGGAAAACTCATTAATTACTGCCACTCTGTTCACCTTCTTTTAACCAACCTTTTTTTTTTTTAAGTAAAGACCCTCCCTCTCTCTTTCAACAGCTTCTTCATTTTCTTAAACATCTCCTGTGAGGAACCTTGGTAAATGTCTTTGAAAAATACAAGCAGACTTTATCAACAAAGGGTTCTGCTCCACACACTTAACCCCTTTTAAAGCAGCATTTTGCCCTGTGCCTTCCCATGTGTGTTTGCAGCTGTCTTGTTACTTGAAAGCAAGTTCTGAGTTTCTTGGGACAATATTGAGGGCAAAGCTTTTCTAGCTTCAGGTGGTTTAAAATTCATGCAAAGAGAAAAATTATGTCCCAGAGTACCTCTTCTGTCATCTCACAAACACCTCCTGAACCCGTCTTTCCTTTAAGACCAAAGCAGAACTATCAATACTAATGCAAACCTTTTATCTCACGTCTCTTCCCTTCACTGCCTCAGAGAGTACAGGCGAGACTCAGTCTAACCTTAATAAAGCCTTGCAAATGTCTTATTACAAATGTTTATCTGGGTACTGACCCCCGAAACAAACCCAAATCATCCAGTTGCTGATTCAGACAGCTCCAAAATACACAAGCCCCTTTCTGCAGGGGCTGTTGTCTACCTTCCGTCTCTCCACGAGCTTTTCAAAACCCTTTATCACACTCCTTTTCACAAAGCTGTAATTGATTTGCATTTGCAGGTTAGGGTTTTCCAAGGATCCTGAGGGAGCTAAATGCCACCATTTATTTATTTACAACTGATTTAGATACATAATTTCCATGGAGCCCCCTGGAAATCCCAAACTTTGCATTAACATTCCACTCCTCCATGGCCAGGGAAGGCCCTGCTTTCAGGCACCACTAGCAAGCTGATCTTGATGGGCAAAACAAAGTGCAGGAAGCAGAAGATACCACTTGCACTATTCAACATTACAGACTCTATGCCTTCCAGTTTGGGTACTGAAGAGTACCTCTGCCCTTTGACTCCACAACATTCTCTATTTCCCAGTGTTTGGCCTGTTTCATCCTGTTCCAAGGCTACATGCAGATCAGTATGTCCCTGAAACCCACTTCAGGCTCAGCTCTTGGAGATGCACTGCCAGTTCTACAAATGTCTCCAACCAGTGAGGGGCCTCCTCCCAACACTTGGTAAGACAAAGGAGTTTGGGACTATTCCCATGCCATCAACTGTTGAAGAACATGCACCACAGCAAGCTATAAAAAAGAAGCACAGCAGAGAAGGAATTGTTAGGAAAGGAGCAAGGAAACCACAGGGAGAGCCCATTGCTGATTCCACAGCCACAGGACAGAGGACAGCAGAGAGAGTTATGGAGAAAAAGTCAGAGCTTTCCCACACCTAATGGAGCTGTGGTAGCTCAGAAAGGTGGCTGCACACAATGGCAAGCTGGTGTTTCTGCTGCTCCTATGGAAAGGCTCACTGGTACCACAAACCACACAAATGGCAGAGGGATGGGGAAAGGCACTTGATGCTCAGTGCATCCCCCGAGTCCCACCTTACTTAAATGTAAGTGATGTCTGAACAGTTTTTTAACATGAAAAAACTTCTGTTGATACAACATGCTGGCCACTTAGCTTCTGTTTGTTTACCTTCTTGCCCACATATCCCTTACAATTATTGTACAGTCAGACCCTTCTAAAGAAAAATGGTAATTTTAAAGAGTCACATAAAAGCACAGTTTGCAAGAGAACATTGAACCATGTGATACACAGTAGGGACAAAGTCTTTTCAGAAATGTTTATAATGCAGAATTAAAAACACACATAAAAGCTGACAAAGTAGAAACACTTATGTAGCATAAACACAGAACAGTAACGTGTGGTTTGGTGGCTTAGATCTGAGAAGAGGGCAGCAGTCCTCAGATAAATTTATATGTCAAAGATTCACCAAGCACAGCCTCCAATATGCATCCAAGTATCCACAGTACCGACAGCTGGACCCCATGAGCTAGGTTATTTTTATTGCTCTTAAAGAGCAACCCAAAAACAAAGACTTCAGACAGGGCTCTGACTGTGAGCTGTGCTGATGCCAAAGGACTACAGGAGATCTCAGCAAATATTTGCCCTCAGGGGCAATGGGGTGCTTCCAAAATATCAGCATCGTCACACAATTGGTAATTCAACATTTCTCATGTCTCATGTCCAACCACACATTTTTCAAGGAGCAGCTATCTCAATGCCCATCTCATAAATGAAAATTTAACAACAGCAGTATTGTCGCATGGGTTACTTTCCATTTTCTAGACCACCAATGGTCTGTAGATTGTAATTTGGTAATCACTGGTCTGAGGAAATTTGTTACAGCAAATAAACATGAGGGTTATGTAATATTACCCCTTATTGCCTCCCTCGGGGAAGATAATGCAGAGGAGGAAATGAGGCTTCCAGTATTGACAGATTTCTTTACCAAACTTCTATTTTTGACAATTTCCCGCTTGGTAAGCTGCCACAAATGCAGTTTTGAATAATTACAGTGCTCTCCCGGATTGTCTCCTCCCCTTTTCAGCTAATCATATGAAGTCTAAAAGCAAACATAAAAACCTGCATTTTTTAGCAAAGTTGTCCTAAATGTGCCCTTCGGACTTTGCTCTCACTGAAGCATTGGGATCATTTGCATGTGACAGCAGCCTGCAGCCCTGCAATTCCATGCATCTGCTCTTCTGTCCTAGATGCCTCACAGCCACCAACAGCAGCATGGTGAGGATGGCAGAAAACTTCAGGCACAGCAAAACTTGTATGTGTGTATCAAAGCAGTGAGACCTGGAGACTTCCTCCCACCCATATTCAGAAAGGAGAATCAGAGTCTTATCACAGCTGCTCATCTAAACACATTCGTTGAAATTCACTTCTAATGCATGACCTTTACCAGAGAAAGCACTTCATACACACATCCCCTTCTATTTTTAATATAATCACTTCCAGGAAGCTGATATACTTCACATGCTTTCATTAAGAACAACAACAACAACAAAATCCAAAAGGAAATAGTGAAAAAATATAGATAGCATAACGTTGACATTTGATATTGGTATTTGGCCATAATGTCAGCTTCACTAACTTCACAATTTGTTAGCAATGATCACACATGGGGATCTGTCTACATTACAAAGAAGTAAATAACATAATTCAAAAAGGCTTTAAGAGCATACAAATACACATGTCTTTCTAAGACCTGAAGGGATGGGGGGACTTTACCTGTTACCAGTGTTTGCAAGGCTTTGGGATCAGATCAGGTAAAAGGCATGCAAATTGTAGTAACACAGATAAGGGCTGTAAAGATCTCACTCATATGGCTTCAGAAGCCAGTGTAACATCTCAGCTGTATGAAAAGCCCACTAGCTCTGTATGAAGGGTAAAAGTACACCTGAACCCCCTACCACAAAAGGTGACAATTCTAGCACTTCCCATGAGAAGCAATGCTTCCCAGGCTGCAAATGCAGATTAATATCAATGGAGCTGATCACAACTGAGGGAAAGGGGCAGTTCATCTCCCAGCCCATGAAATTGCAGACTGCCATCAGATGCTATTTCCTTCAATTCAGAATATTCCCTCCCTTTTTCCCCTTTAACAATGGCCCAGAAAAAGTCTGAGACATCTGTCAAACCCAGATGGCTCACTTGGAAAAAGACTGCATGACTGTTTATATGGAAAGTGATAGAGTCAACCGAGAAAGGTTGGATATTTATATACATTGAAAGCCACTCATCTCTGCAAGACAACTTGAACCCACTCCCAGCTCTGCTGCAGGCAGAACCAGAGGGCTGCTGCTCCATTGAAGGACTTGATTTGCAACAGCCACATTCAGTGAAGGTGAGACCATGTGGTTAACTGCTCCTCCCTGCATCACCGAGGTCTTGCAACCCTCTAGCTAGGAAACTCCCTTTGGATAAAAGGTATCCAGAGGATTATTCAAGTGACTCTGGACTCAGAAGCAGCAGACTGCATGTCCTGGGCTCAGCTGTAAATAAAATGTAATTCTGGCCTTTAAAAAGAAAAAGGGAGAGAGATAAAAAGGAAACATAACTCCATACTGAAAAGAGTAATTTCCAGGGGATTAAGCTATTGTGCTATTTGCTCCTGTCTATTTTAGCTGCTGCTCAAGATGTTAGCCTCACTACTCCCAATGAAGCAGTGAAAACAATTATTGTGCTGGCAATGGGATTTGCAGCTGAGAAGAAATGTGTATTAAGGAAGGAGTGAGGAGTGCCACTGTGAGTAACTGTTTCCAGTCCCTGCAACACCCTATAACCAGCAAGAATATATTGTACCTTAAACATGGCACTGCAGCCTGGGTGGGCAGGTAGACACACACAGGGGCAATATATTTGCCAACCTGCAAACCCTGCAGAGGACAGAGGGTAGATGTCACAGCAAGGAGAGCCTTACAAAAGAAAACTAGCACAAAGACATCTTCCTTTGCTCCGAGACCTTCATTTTCACCAGCAGATGCTACCAAAATCACCTGGATGATAAACTCAAAGACCTTAGAGCATCCCTCTATGTCCTAAAGTTACTTTTCTTCTACCCGCAACTTGTCGAGTTTGCTGGAAGATGGGGAAGAGAATCAAATGCTTCATCTGGTCCTGCAGAGACTCTGATTATGACAGAGCACAGGCACCTGGGTGGTGTGCTGGCTGCAGGCATCACACAGTCAGGAAAAGCGCCTGGTGTTCAGGAAAGCGAATGAAGGGGATCCGAGTCAAACACAGCATGCAGCCCTAATGGCCTTTCAAAAGCCCCCATGCTGTCAACCAGTGACACCAAGTAACCACACTCGACACATTCACAAATTAAGTGAATTTAGTAGCTGCAAAAATATTTGCCACAATGAAGGAGTTCAGAAAGTGAAGCAGCTTGCTTAAAGACAGAGAAATGCATCAATTTTTTTATTTTTTTTTCCCCTCCCATTGAACCCTTCCTCCCACAGCTGCATGCCTTCCTGGCCTCCACTGGCACGAGAGTACCGGGACACAAATCCTTTCCTACTCACGCCATTTGCTCTTTTAAGTAAACAAAGAGGCAACTTTTGCCACTTTCACCAGGAGAAGATACAGGGAGCCTCCATCAGCACATGTGCCACTCCAGGATTAGCACCAGGGACCCTCACTCAGCATTGCCAGCCACCAGCACCCTGCCATGCCCATCAAACCCAGAGTCTCTGCATCTTCCACCACGTGATAGGCAGGCAGGGACTTTTCATTATATCTTGCCCATTTCCTTGCTTGTTACAAAAGCGGTCACAGCAAAAAAACACTTGAGCAGCTTTGCCAAGTCCTGCACAACTTTGCAGCTCCCATCAAGCTTTGAAGCCTGCTCTAACTCACTTTGTCACTGCTATTGTTGCTGCCTATGATGGAGATTGCTAAGGGACTATGAAAGACACTACCTCTATTAAAAAAAAAATACAGTATCCTCTTACCCCTATTATTGTCAAAGAAAGGGATCCTATTATATTTCCATAAATTTGCCTACTTTGGAGTAAGAGCATCAACCCATCAGGGCAATCACTGGAGTTACCCATCAGGTGCCTGCTCCATCCTTCATCTTTCTGCAGTACCAGAATAAAGGATTGTTAATAGCACAATAAGACAAACATTTCAAAGCATGCTGCAAGAGAGACTATTTCTTCTGTCAACTCTGCTTCTGCATTGGAGTGCAGCAGCTGTGGCACAGGCAGTCACTCTGCACCATCCCAGCTGCCATCACCTGGGACAGGATGGACCCCACACACAAGTCCCTTGGGGCTGCCCCATGGCCACTGATAAAGAACACTGCAGAGCCTCCTGTTCTCTCCCAACACCAAGTTACTCCCAGATCCCCTAGCACAGGGTCCCCACAAGCCACCAACAAGCTGAGTCCACAGAGTTCAGAATCTGCACATTATCTTCTCAGAGGTTCAAGGAGCTCAGGCCTGCAGGGTTAGGTCAAGTCCAACTCAAAGAAACATTTATTTTCTAGGTACACTAAAAATTCAGTATTCAGAACTACATTAAACTGAGAAGATGAGAATTCCATTAGCTAATCTAATTTAACCTGATCTGTTTGAATATCATTAGATGTGGCTGCACTAGAGACTCAGTAATGAGACTCCAGTACATTGGGATCCTGACTGCTTCTAACTCCATCTCCTAACCCAATGTGGACAGCTGTAATCGTGCTAATTAGCTGTAGAACCTGTGATGTACTTCAGTTGAGCTCAGGGTGAAGAGAAAAAGATTAAAATGAAGCCAAATGAATGCAAAAGTGCCAGCGTACTTGCATACAATTTACAGGATGGGAATAACACACCCTCTGCGTGCAGATGTCTTCCCTTGACTCAGATAGGGAAGGGCATTGCATAGGAACAAAGTGTCCCTGGGTAAGATCAGTTAATTAGATTAGTCAATTAAAGGATGAGAATGAAGGTAAAAAAGAATTTACTTATTTAAACACCACCACCCCACCCCCCCTCAAGTTCTGTCAGGCACTGAAAGTTACACACCAAAGCTGTTTTGGAAAACAATCAGAGCACTGTTATTTCTAAAGTTAGCTTCCTTGATTGTTTTACATATAGAGAAGTCATCACTCTTAAATTTGTCAGCACTCCCACGGAGATCAAGAGGATGCCGGTTTGAATAAGCAGCTAGACAGCCTGGATGGCACGTTAGGTCCCAATCCGTGCTCAAGGGAGATGAAGGGCCCATGCTGCTCCCCGTTTACTCTGCAGGTGCACAGATTGGGTTCAAGCTCTTGACTGGGGCATGTGCCACTTTAGATTTTTGTGTCAAAAAGAACCTTTGAACTTAAGCACCACAAGACAGCCTGCAAAATAAGTAATGTTTATTGCTGTGCCCACACATACAGTTGTACTGGAGCAGAAGAAGCACAGGCAAGCCATGAGAGCATTAAAGCTGCCAACTCTCACGCTGTCACATCTAAGGAGGGAGGGCTCAAAGGCCACAGTATATCTGAGTTGCTTCAGAAAGAGATGAGGGTCCTCCGGCCAAGACAACAGAAACCAAGATTTACAGTGGCAATACTGAGACTTATCTTTGGATCCAATACTCCCCCCAACCCCCCCAAACTACAGCAGTTTGGGAAGAGAATGGGATGCTATTAAATTGGCTGGACTCTACCCAAGGACAAGTTCTAAGGCCATGGTTAGGCCACTTTTCTGCTGATATATAGATTTGCAAGACACATGCAACACCCTCTGCACCTTGACTGCCTTTCCATGTCTCCTGCATCTCAGGGAAGCCCTCAGAGCCTCCCCAGCCCCAGTGAGGCCCAAGCCATTAATTAAGGCAAAATTTTCTAGGGCACAGTGACACTTGCAGCACAAAGACACCGCTGAAAGATTCAACCACCCCAGACAGCCTCTTTGCCTGTCTGCAGAGGGTGCAGAGTAATTACAGGCACTTTAATGACCTGAACAAGACAGGACATTACAGTGCTTTCCAAGCATAAGCCATTGTACTTTACCTTCACTGCAGCTCCCAGCAGGCCCCCAACAAGCCCAGAAAGAGCCCGTTGCAATAAACTCAATCGGGAAATCACCCGAGCACACTCCTGACTCAATCAATGTCTCCTTTGGAGCCTGCAGCAGTGGGAGCTAGAGCTCAGAAAGCTCAATAGGAGCATGATTTTTTTGAGCAGGATTTAGACGGGGAGAAGTTTTACAACCCTCTCCTGGTATCTCTCCTCTCCCACTGCCCCTCCAGCATTCAGAACAGCCTGCAAGACACAGAGAGGACTTGAAAAAAGCATCTGAAGCCTTTAAGAAATAGAACCTCATGCAATTTAGAAATAGTAAATGCACCCAGACAGTGTGGGAAAGACCTTACATATAGCCGGAAAATAATGGGTAGAATGAATGCTGATCTCATGGAATGGTGGCACTTAAATACTGAACTGTTTGTGGCTGAACTTACTCCAGGCTTTCCCATTCCATGCAATGTCACATTGATATTGATTTCAGAATTACTTTCAAATTACAAGTGTTAGAAATAAAATTAACTGCATGAATTTCAAGCATTACACTTCTCTTGTGATTTCAATTATCGATTAAGAACCATGGCAGGAGCATTAAGCCTCAAAATGTTAACAGTGATTATTACTTTGCTACAGCAGGGGTTTGGGTTGGTTTGTTTGTTTGTTTGTTTTTTTAATTGGTGGGGGTTTTTTTCTGTTTTTAATTTTGAGAGCAATGCTTATGATAGATACTCCAGGAGCTGTAGTTCAAATACCACTGCATTCAATACAAGTGCTTAAAATCATGCAAATACAGTGAGTTTTGATAGCAAGCAGTGCATAAACCATCACATTTTACAGGCCTGGCTGAAACAGCTTTATAATTAGCAATGGATAGCCTTGCTGCTTTTAGCATCCTTGTTGATCAGCTAGTATTTACCAGAAAAAGCAGTACATCACCCTCCAGAGGTTTTGTTGAAGTGAGGTGTCAAGAGTTTATTCACAGAGAAGCAAACAGATTTTACATTCAACCTGCCATGCCAAATATATTGCTAGCATAACTCTGTTGGCTACCCTAGATTTGTTTTAGAGGAGAGCGGCCCTGGATTTTTAACCATAAAAATTGCAGATTCATTACCCTCTGTGATTGATATCCATTGAATATCCACACATTTCACAAGATGCACTAAGTGAGAGCAGTGGGAAAGGGGATGTCCCATGGAAACAAGGCAGCCCTTGCAATTCCAGGAGTGATCAAGCTGGGTGCGATATTCCCTTTGCAGGAGTGCTGCTGCTGCTTGTGCTCACCTCCCAATGCTGCCATTGCAAACACCCAGCAGCTTTCGGCTCGGACTCCTGCACGTCCCTAATTAACACAGAGAGGAAGCCCAGACTGGGAGCAATCACAGCAGTGGTTTATCTGCCCTCCCTGTTTATCTTTTGGGAGCAGGTTTGGAGCTACCTCAGGCAGGAAAGCTGAGATTTGGATGTGCTTACAAAGAAGATGTGTGTATGTGCCTGCAGACACCTGCACGCACCTATGCAAAGGGATGGATGCGGTCAGCAGAGGGTTGAATATTTGTTTATCTGCAGCAAGCTACTTAAAGTTGAAGCCATAAGGATTTCCATGGTCTTGCTCCACTGCGCACAAGTCGTGTAAAGCTCTGCTTGGCAGCTGCCTTCTCTGGCAAAGCTGGTCTCTGAAGGTTGGCCTCCATCCCTCTAATTTCTTGTTCCTAACTAAACTAAGCTGATAAACTGTGATGAACGTCACTTCTCAAATCATTCAGCAAAATCTCACAGTGGGGAAGACAGTTTCAAATTTATCTCGGCAACTTAGATTTCCCTCTTTCCTTCCCTTATGCTGTTTCATTGAAAACATCACTTGCACAAAAATCAAGACCCCATTTCCCTGCATTTGTGCACAGTGCGTGTCTAACATGACAGCCAGCCTGGGCACTGACTGCAAAAACCACCCCACATAGGCAGCAGCAAGGAATAGGAGACACAAATGCAGAGCTCTATTGTGTCCTTAAGGGCATACAAACAGCTGCAGCCCCAGCATGGCAAACCAGTGCCTTGCCAAAGAGTTCAACATTATCCTTTTTACATGTTGGGGTAAGAGACCCCAACTCTGTGGACTCTAATGGGCTACACACTGTAAAACTACACAGGGGAACTGAACCAGTTTTAAAAAGTATCCCATCTGAATTTAAATTACAGCATTAGAACACGAAACCCCTGTTGAACTGACTCCAGCCAGCAAACCCTCCCAGCTAGTGGCCCAAATGATTAATCAGCTAGACCTGAAGTCAGGGAACCAAGAGATGCTGCAGCTGCTAACATGCCCAGAAAGCTGTACAACTTCCTCATAGTGATGCAGTGAGATACCACATCCCAGGAGAAGACCACTTACACACAAGAAGTTGAGTGATAACACTGCAGCATGGATAAGAGGCAGTGCCTAGCCTCAGGCACAGGAGAGGACCTGGGTTTCTCCTGGTTCCTGCTTCACACTTGCTCCAAGAAGGAGGAAATGCAGCCCATTCCAGGACCCGCCTTTCTGCACTGTCTCTCAGGATGGATGGTTTGACTCTAATCCATGAAAACTCAGCTGTTTCTTAATGATAAAAGCAGTTTGGAAAACTAGCACTTGAGAAATTAGCAATGTCAGATCTTGAGGGTAAGCTGTAAATCTCCAAAGGGCAGCAGCATGCATCACATATGTGCACAGGCACACAGCAAGGATAACAAGCAGCAAACATTCATTCACAAACTAGGTGTTGGATCACGAATTGGATATGAACCTACATTCCCCACTTGCTTCGTTGCATTTCACATTTTTCCTACTCCACAACCTGACCATTCATGCCCCAGCACTGCAGTATTTCCCTCCTCCCTGAGCAGTTCAGCCTTTTAGCTGGAGACATGGGTACCCTGGTGATTTACAGGGCACACAAGGACACATCATTTAAACTAAATAAGGGGGGGGAAGGGCTGTTTTTCTTGCACAGTTTACATCTGTGCTATGAAACTCACAGCTGAAGGATTGGGGGCGGGGTGGGAGGGGGCAAAAGGACATCACCCAACTCACAGATGGTTCTCAAGTAACAGGACATCCTGGGACTGGGAGGCAGGAGCAGGCTGCACAGAGGAAACGATCACCCAATACACACACTGACCCTGTCCCTCTTCTCTGGGCATCCTTTAGTACTATCAGGGATGGGATAACTGGAATAGGCAGTCTAAGCCAGTCTGGCAAGTGTTTTTTTTTTACCAGCTGAGACCATTTCCTAATTCAAGCTTAACCCAGCACACTCCAGTTCTCTGAAGTGAAGACAGCAACTGAATTTATGTCTGGCTGGTGAGCTACAGGACTGACTGAAATCAAGTCTTAAACATCCCAAAGAGCATTAGAACTAGTATGTAAGTCTACTCTATAGCTAAGCATATCAGAGGACTTCAATTTGATTTATTTCAGGAACATTAATGCATCAATTAGCTCTGTTTTGCTGGGGAGAAGTTCTCCTAATTTACGTATTTTGGTCATATAGTAGGGAGGGGGAAAGTTACGAAACATGTGAAGCATTTGGATGTGCTCAACTATCAAAGATTTCATAATGAACACAGTCATGACATTAGTGTTTTCCAATGCAAAAAGGATTTTAACTAGAAGTGTAACAAGGAATCATAGCAGCTGTGCCTGTCATTATTCTACTTAGCCTGTTAATGGAATTGGTTTGCTACAACCAAATTGGTTCAAAAGAGTAATTAAAAACAGGTGCTTCTGCACAGGAACTTCTCCACACCACACTGAGAACTTTTTGTGGCCAAACAATCTTCATTCTTCCTAATAACATGCAGAAGCTCCATTTGCTCATCTCTAGGAACAATAAGAGAGTAATAAATTTAAATTCAGAGCCCTGTTTGTGAAACAGAGTATGTTGTAAGGCCCAGCTTAGGAGAAAAGCAATGTCCACTGAGTCTGGCCCTTGTGAGCCTACTCCAGAGGATGGTGACCCTGGGAATGTTCTCCATTTCACTGTACAGCTCAAAAAGATAGTTTTTGCATAAGACATCCCCAGGGGGCTTAAAAACAACTTGTTAATCAAAAAGGGCTGAAGCTCATTAGCCTCAAAAAAAGGCAGAGAATGGTTTGAAGAAGTCTTCCAAAAATAAATGGACAACTTTTATATTTGTAGAGGTTGTCACCATCTCTGCTGGCCACACACAACCCAGGCCCAAGACCCTCATCCTGGATAAATGTTTTCTGTTGGCAAGGACTTGAAAAACTAATCACACAACAAAACCAGTCACGCTGAAAAGGTCTGTCAATTCAGAAAGAAAAAGGATTTTTAGATCCAAGAATGGACTTGGAATCTGAAAATCCTGCTAAAAATACATGAGAAGAAGTTCACAAAGCTTATTTGACTGAATATTAGGGTTTGTTTGCTTGTATTTTTAACACACACACACACACACACTTCCCCCCTACAATACAGACCCAAGACAAGCATCGTCCTGAGTTAAACAGAAAAAAGATGCACGAAATATTTGTGAAGGCACAAACTCCTTGCTGCCCAAGTCATCCTGACAGTAGACAGGAAAAACTCATATTCTGCTTAACGCAAAACCAGCTTTGACAAACTATAACACTTTATACAGCAAAGTACTAAGCTTATTTTTAAAGGAACTCGGCATTTGGCAGAAAATGAGTTCTCAGAGATGAGGAAAAAAAAAAAGAGAGATGATGATTCAGGTCTCAATACTAGTTTCTTTATCAACATTCTGAGTCTGCAAAAAAAAGCCATTGGAAGGTACTGCCCAAAGACCAAAAACCTTGATACATTCTCATGAATCAGCAGAGAAAAAAAGATGGACTCCCAGGACTGCTGTCTGATACCATTCAAATGCTTTCAGTGACATGGAGAGTTGGAATTATTTTTAACTTGTTATAAAAAGGCTGCTGGAGCATACTGAGCTTACCCAAATTGTGTGGGTTTGATAGAAAGAAATCAGGGAAACAGGTTTGCAGAGGTGCTGTTGGTCCACTCCAAATAAAGCTCTCAGTGTTATTGGCCACCAGGTAACAAAGCAATTTTTGGCCTGTTTTCATAAGAAAACAAAGGTCTATAGCATGGGCGTGGCCAGACAGACATTACAGTATAAACAGCAGGAGAGGGTGTCCAGCTGAGTGGCCACTATTAAATCAAACAAGTAGATGTGTGCACATACACTGGCAGACATGAAACGGGTCATGAACCAGGTGTCTTTAGCTCCTACTTGCCTCCCTTTTTGCAAAGGAAGGGCATACATCTGTATCTGAGCCTCCTACATCTCCCAATTACCTCTCAGCCATGGCCAGATCCAGACACACCAGACAGGGAAGCAGAGAGATGAGCAGTATCACTAAGTTATCCATATTTGAAAGCTGCAGGCTGTGCTACAGCAGGAGATAGCCCACAGCCAAATCGGAGTTTCATAAAAGACTCCGAGAGTCATACACTCATTCACACGTGAATCTCTTTGGAGAGCACATCAAAAAAACCCTTGCCTATGATCCTTCAAACACTGCTCAGTCACAAGCAGTTAGGGTTACAGCAGGACCAGACTCAGCAGAAAAACAGACTTGAGCTCAGTATTTTGTCATGTCCTCTCTCTCATTCAACTCCCAGAGGAGCAGAGGGAAGTGGAAAGAAAGCAAATCTGAAAAGTTGTTTTAATTTCATTTCTAATTTGGTGTGCAAGTGAGCTCCTGTTTTACCAAACAGCTCTTAGGTCACCTCACAGCTAATTCCCATGCTTATTCCTGCTTAGCTTTGCTTTGTTTTAACCTCTCAGTGGATTGATATAAAATTCTGAGCAACAGCAGTATTTAGAGGGGCTGGATAAGTACAAGACAGATGCACATTCCTAAAACGGTTGCTAAAACCCAAGTACTACCAGGTGCCTAAAACCCAAGTACTACCAGGTGCCTAAAACCCAAGTACTACCAGGTGCCTAAAACCCAAGTACTACCAGGTGCCT
>JANIJG010008789.1:167177-181020 GCA_024611175.1 Megaceryle torquata
TGCCCAGGGAGGTGGTTGAGGTCCCATCCCTGGAGACATTCAAGGTGGGGCTTGACAGAGCTCTGAGCAACCTGCTCCAGTTGAGTGAGGATGGCCCTGCTCTCAGCAGGGGGGTTGGACTGGATGACCTCTAGAGGTCCCTTCCAACCCAGACATTTCTATGTTTCTTCTACAGTCATATAAAAATACTTGAGTTTAGACACTGGTTTTACTTTGACTCCAAAACCCTAAGTGATTTCTTCCAAGTGCAGTGATCCTAATTGCTTCCTCTATTCTCAATTATTTGATACGGGGAACTTTGCTATTTATATAAGCTTAGCTCACTAAGCAACGTAAACTTTCCCGTGAGGCTTAAAGACCTGACTTTTCTTTGTCCTTTGCCAGTTTCACTATTAGAAATTAAACAAGCAGATGTAAAAGTGTAACTGAAATTTAAAAACACAAACAAACCAAACCCAAAAGAAAAAACCGTCAGTGTTAACAGCATTTTAAAAAATAAACTTACCTCACAACTTAGGGCTTTGAACTACTCTTTAAGGGTTAGAAGGAACACCTTATGCCACAAACAACCCGTAACTGGTCCTGATCAAAGGGGAGAACCCTTCCGTCAAGGTTGTGGATATCAAAGAGCACACAGGACTCAGAAGTTCATCTAATCAAGACTAAGTTGAGTCCAGCTATTCCCACCTCTTCTACTAGATCACAGAGTCATTGAGGCTGGAAAAGACCTCCAAGATCATCAAGTCCAGCCTATGACCTATCACCACCACACTGGCTAGGCCATGGCACTAAGAGCCACATCCAGTTAAACACCTCCAGGGACAAGAACTCCAACTTTTCCCTAGGCAGTCCATTCCAATGTCTGATCACCCTCTCCATGAGGAAGTGCTTCCTGATATCCAACCTAAATCTCCCCTGCTGCAGCTTCAGGCCATGTCCTCTCATCCTGTCACTCGTTGCCTGGGAGAAGAGCCCGATCCCCACCTGACTACAGCTGCCCTTCGGGTAGCTGTAGAGAGTGATAAGGTCCCCCCTGAGACTCCTCTTCTCCAGGCTGAACAACCCCAGCTTCCTCAGCCTCTCCTCATAAGACTTTCCCTGCAGTCCCTTCCCCAGCCTCATCGCTCTCCTCCAGCACCTCAATATCCTTCTGGAAGTGAGGGGCCCAGAACTGCACACAGTACTTGAGGTGAAGCCTCATCAGTGCCAAGTACAGGGGGAGAATTAAATCCCTAGACCTGCTGGCCACACTATTCCTGATACAAGCCAAGATGCCATTGGCCTTCCGTGCCACCTGGCACACTGATGATTCATGTTCAGCTGGTAATCAACCAGTACTACTCTCAGGTCCCTCTCTGCCAGGCCACTCACCAGTCACTCATCCCCAAGTCTGTAGTGCTGCACGGGGTTACTGTGGTCTCTCTTGAGCTCACCTCACTAAGCCCCAAGCACTACTCTCACACTTTCCAGCTGCAAAGAGAGATAATAGGGCACAAGAAAAATTCAGGATTATCCCAGGATGGAAGAACAGGTGGATGAGAGGGAAAAGAGACTAGAAACATTTAGCAAGGTAGATCCTATGGAGGGCTAATGCCCCCAGAAAAGAACCTCTATCTGAACATCTGGCAGCAGAGGCAGCAACAAGAGCCCAGTCCAGAGCCTTAGGGACCAATGCTGACCTTTGAAGACCCTGAGAAGGAGCAGCCTTGAGCATCAGGGCATGACCAGCCCCAACAAACCCCTGTGGGTTTCTCTCTTTGTCCTGTCACCTAGTGGCACACTGACATATGGCACCTCCGCTCACAGAGGGAGCACTCCCACAAATGCGCATGGGTCTTATTAGAAGGGATGCAAACAGAGCATGAAACTATCAGAGACTATTCATGTTCTCTAAATATGTGAACTGAGTTGGAAATGGAGAGCAGGAGAAAGCTAAAAGCTTGTGTGGACATAGATACTGCCTCCCCCTGCCACCCAGACTTTTAGGGACATTAGTAGCAGGGTGTGGGAGAAGAGAGGTTCTCCTTGGCTTTCTCTGTGCTGCTATCACTGCAGAGAGTCCACACAACACTGGAAAAAAAAAAAAAAAAAAGGCAAGATGCTATCTGGTCCTCTCTTCTCCTATCACTCAGAGTCCCAGAAATTCTTAATACAGGATCCTCTCTCCCTTGAATAGCAAGACTCCTTGCTGGACATCAAAAAGCTTTTGGGGTATAGGATCTGGTTGTTGTAGGAAAGATTACATTATTACAGACCACTGCCTCCAGTTTGAGATTGAGAACAAGAAAAAAAACAATATTCAGAATGACTGACCTCATAAGAGGCAAGAGATTAAAAACACCTGGAAACAAGCAACATGACAGCAAAATCCTCTATCAGTGAACCTGTATATGCTCATGCTGAGTAGGAGTATTCTTTATAAGGTACCTTGCTCACACACAGTCCTTACACACTTCCCCCATCCCTGCAGATCACAGCTTGGGTTTTTCACAGGATAACTCTGGAGGCCACAAAAGAGGGGAGGAACTAAAAAATAAAAACCAACCACACACACAAACCCCAACTTTTTTCTGTGGGCATGCTTATTTTTCATTTGAGTAGGTTATTATTCATCTAGGGCAGCAAATAACCCAGTGCCATTCCCCAAGGGGCTGTTGCCATGTGGCCACACATGCTGTTGTGGAAGGGATGGCAGGTGGCAGGGCAGAGCCGTAGGGCTGAGCCACCAGGATGGGGTTTGTTGTAAATGCAAAGCATGGCACAATGCTGCAGAGCTCCACTCTGGGACAAGGATCAGAGGCGGTAAATTGTGAGCAAACTCCTTTTAGGGGCTAATGGGAACATGAGATGGGATTTCCTGAACACCCTCAGGGCTTGTCTTTATATAAAAGCTCCTTGCATTTAATTACAATCAGTTACATTAGCTACATCAGTCAATTTAATTAAATTGCAAGGACACTCATAAGTTGATTTAACTCTGTCTCAAATGGATTTAGCAAAAGTTGGCAAGAAACTAAATCAACATAAACCAAGATTAAATCAACTGAAGAACATCCACACAGGATTTTGCAGCAATTTAACAAACCAATTTGAAGACCCATATTAAAAAATGCAGGGTAACTCGGGCACAGAGAAAGCTGAACTTTGAGGATGAAAGCAAAGTGTCTAGGATTTCATCAACCCTAATAGACTTGAGCTGTGAGCAAAGTCCCCTCCTTTTTCTCCATGTCCTAGAGTTGGCATTTTATTTTTTATTCCACGTATATTATTTTCTTCATAATCTTCCTAAGTGTTTGCTCAACAGCAGTCAGCAAGCAGTTGCCATTTCCTGGCCCAGGCATGCAAGCTGGAGGTCACAAGACATGCACTGTATAGTTGCAACCTGAATGGGGAGAGCACTGGTGTTTGTTAGGACAACTAAAAAATGACACGGATTTGTAAGCATTAAATAATCTACTTCAAATTAGCTCCATCTCTGAATGCACACAGTCTATTTGGAAGCTTTTAGCACTGAAATTTTCAGTACATAAAAAAGTCACATACAGACAGCAGATAAGACAGGACTTTTGCAGGCAATTGCTGGAGACAAGTTGCACAGCACTGCTCCTTTGTGTGGCAGCAGCTTCAGTAGATGAAGTGAACTCGGTACACATCTTCAGTATGCATCTGAAACACCTTACTCTGTATCTAGAGTGGAGCGATAGGAGGGTAGAAACACAATTCTAGTTTTGTACATGGAAAAACAAGCGGCCACAGGATCACGCTGCTCTGTGCAGGCAGCCCTGGGTGGGTTACACCACTCCTAATAGAAGCCATCCCAGCCTCCAACCCAGAGGTTCTCAGAAATGGCAAAGTCTAGCAAGTATTTATAAACTCATCCACTTTGACCAAATTGCTTATTTCAGCTCCAGATTTGCTAGCAATGACCCCTTCCAACCAACATCAACCTCTTGCTTCCACTACACAACCAGCATATTTTTTTTCCCCAACAGCTGTATTTAAACTTGCCCTCACAAACCAAGCACCTCTTTCTGGAGGCAGGAATAGTCCTAACAGCTTTCCCAGCAAACCAAGTGATTTATGACCAGTTTAATGCTACTTTTTATACTGCTATAAACTATGTTTACAGTTCACTGACTAGCAAGAGTAAAGCTGCCACCATTTCCTTAATGCTACAATGACCATTACAGTAGTACTCTAAGCGATGATGTAGCTGCCATAAAGTTTCAATATCACTTCTTATTTCAGAGAAGGGCCACCTCTAAGTCCAATCTCTGTAGACAGGACAAGAGAGAGAAAATCCACATCTGACAATGGCAGTCTGGGGGACCTCCAGCTGCTCCAGCCAAAAATCTGCCCACAGATAAAAGCTATAAAATTTCCTTGCACTAAAACCCCAGGGTCTGCAAAAAGGATCTTGGTCATCCCTGTAAGATAGTCATTATGGTCTAACAAACCATCAGAAACCAGGTCCTGTTACAGCTTTGCAACCCAGGCAAATCTCTCCAGCTCTCCATATCCTACCTGTGAGATGCATCCCACTGCTTTGCAAAATTTACTGATAACAGGGCGCAGCAGAAATGTCAGACTCAGCATGCTGGTTGGGTACAGTTTAAGCATGATGAATGCCTAAATTCTAATTATATATATACACACACATTAAAAGTCATGCTTCTGAATGTCCCCATATTTACTTTCCTGTAAGTTTTAAAAATTTTAACTAAAGTAAAACAAGTACTTGGAAATTCTGAAATGAGTTTACCATTAAAATGTTATTTCAGACTATGCCCAAAATTAGGTACGATCAGGTGTGCAGAAAGACAGCAGCAGCACTGAGCTTTTTAACCACACCAAGCATGGCTCAGCAGCTGGCTGTTTTGCTGATCCACATGCTCAGTAATGACAAATCTGACACTCCTGGGAAGTGAGTTCCAGTAGCATTGCTTGGTCTGCAGCATCATCCTCACTATCCTGATGTCTATGCTCCTTTCCTTTGCTAGAAAGAGATTATTTTATTGCCATGCTGAAAGAACTAGCTAAGTAGAGAGAGTAAAGAGCACAGGGGCTGTTTTCTGCCAGCAAGATATAAGGTATCTATGAAAGGTGGGCCAAGCCATGGATTAGCTAATGGTCTGAACATTGTCATGAACCTCTCAGTCAGATCAGGTTTGACCTGCCGCTGCATGTCCATCACCTGAAGCCATTTCTTGATTTTCATGGAAGATTTACCAGGCTCTGAAGAATGAAATCCTTTAAGTCTTTCATGCTGCTAATGGAGGGAGCCATACAGGCCTTCTTCCATATTTAAAGTAAAAAGATCTATCCTTCCTTCCTGGTTAAACACTATTAAAAGGAGAAAACCAAACAAGACACTGCACAGAAATGCTCTGTTGCTATGTATAGTAATGCCATTTCTTAGCATCCCTGTTACTGCTAACAGCTCAACCTCCAAAACAGCAGAGGATGACGCACTGAACCAGTCTAGTAGGAGCTTTGTGTGGTGTGACACTTCAGCTCAGGGGCATCAAGAACTGAAAAAAGGAGACCAAGTTGCTCAACTTCAGAAATGGGAGAGCAGGCCACCAGGTATCCTAAATAACAGCAGCACTTAAGAGCTCCAGTCCAGGTTTTTAGGTACCTGGTAGCCAGACCCCAAAGCTGCAGGAGGGAACATCAGCTCTGCTTAACAGCAAGCATGACAATAGATGGTTCAGAAATACATATCCTTGTGTTGGACTCATTGCCATTTGGAAATTCACACTGGTTGTCTCCATGGGACTTCATTTCTGTGCAGCTCAGTGGACGCAGCATGTCAGCTCAGGTACCCTGAGGAGGAATCCTGTGTTTGCAGTTGGCATTCACAGTGCATCTCTTGCTTCTCACACTTTAGGATGTGAGACAATCACTTGTCAGAGGTCAGAGAAGACACCGCCTTCTTAGCACACTACCACCACAAAACCAGGTGCATCAAAGATTTCGGAGGCCCACAGGGGAAAGACTCTATTTTGAGATGCTCTGCCCTCTAGGAGGTCTTGTCCTAGTCCCTACAGGAGAAGATGCAATGCTTCTATTCCGAGATACTATCTAGACTAAAACCTTGCAGAGGGGGTTTGTTTTTCCACTCCCTTTTCTAAAACAGATTGCATTTCAAACTAGAATGCATTCAGACTACTCCTGCAACAGTAAGTCCCTCCTCAAACCTTTAAAAAAAAAAAAATTACCCTCAATATAACTTCAGAGGATTGTGAACTCCACAACCCCACTGTGTGGCTAGTAACATATTTTCCTTTACCATCCTCAAACACTTTGAATTCCTTTTGCTGTTCCTCTATTGCCAAAACAGAAAGATTGAATACTCCCATTTGGCCTTCCCCAGACTGGCCATTATGGTACATATTATACTGATGTCCTTTTCTAGACATTTCCTTTCTGGGGTAGGCTCCCAGTCTTTACATTCTTTTCCAGTTTTTCCATGTCATTAATTCTTCTTCTACCATCCTCTGAATACTCCCCAGTTCTGAAATATATTTTCCAGTATGGAGTGACAATCACCCACTGGTCCAACAGATTACACAATGACATAACAAGATTAGCCATTTCGGATACCACCCACCATGGGATGTTGGGCTTCACACCCCAGAAGCCTCATCTGGTGAAATAAAACACTCGGGAAATCCTGGCAAGCCAGAACCAGAGGACCAAACTGCTGCAATTAATAGCAATTCCACTCCCACAGCATGGCCCAGGGGTCATGTTCACCATCGCAGCAATGGAGGCATCCAGCCCATGACCCAGGCAGCTCCAACATCTTTTACTGTGTGGGCCTGGCACCTTTCCAAAGGGGATTGATTTCTCCATGCCCTCCTTGTGCAGTTGAGCATTAAATATCAAACAGTAGCCTTCCTACCTCTTTCCCAAGGGGCTTACTTCATTGTTTAAGTGATCTTCTAGCATAAAACTATAAGGAGCTGTCATCAGCACAGCTAATACAGTCATCACCCAAAAGCCAGCAGCACTGCTCTACGCAAATATAATAATCTTAGACAAGAATGAAGAGATGGTGAGGGACTGAAATCTGCACACACACAAAACAAACAAACAAAAAAAGGAAGAAGAAAAAACCCACAGGAGCCATACACCCAAAAATACTGAGAAGAGGAAAATGAATGATTAACCATCATGAAACCCACAAAAAGGAGGCAAAGAAAAGTTGTCTGCAGTCTCCTGCAGGAGATACCAAGCAGCAATGGAAAACTGCTCCCTGTGCTGAGGATGGGAGGCACCAGCACTGACTGACTGTGCCTGCAAGGCTGCTGCCCCTCCAGCAAGCTCCATTACCAGCAAAATTATCCTGGGACATTTGGCTTGCACTCTCCTCAGCAGCTCTCTTAGTTGTAAAGCAAATGCACTAGAGACAGAAATTCTCTTCCAGTCCTGCTTCCTCCAAGTCCAATGAGGTTTTTGGTTTTGACTCAGAGAAACAGCAATTCTCAACAGTAAGCCCAAAGGCACCCTTTCCTCCCCAACCCCCACTGTCCAGTAGGGACTTCAGAAGCACAGGGCCAGAGGACATACACATAGTAAGAGCCAGGCATCAACACACTGCACTATGCATAGAGCAGGGCAAGCCAGCCCCAGGGCTGGGTACAGGTGCTGCCAGTCTGTGTGCTGAAACTCAGGCTCTAATCACAGCTCCAACAGCATCATCCACCACTATGCGGAGCTGGACACCTCCACCAGCAAGCCACAGGCTTAGAAACACCACACCCCAGTCCCTCTGTAACTCCACTTTATAGTATTTAGGAGCAGCACTAAATTAGGCAACATGCCCAACCCCCCAGTGCCCTGGACCCCAACAGTGACATCTTACTACAGGAGAGACACCATGCTCTGGTTGAGCCAGCACAGAAACAAACTCTGGCCCTCCTGCTCCCAACGTGCCTGACCTGCTCAGTTCTTACTGACCACTCAGGAGCAGCCAGGTGCACAACAGCACATTTTTCACCTGATGGATGGGTCCATTTTCAGATAAATTTCCATTAAAAGATACTAACATGGATAAATCCACTACCCTTACAGAGTGTCAGTATACCAAGGGAATAAAAAAGGTCCCCATCTGTCTCACAGCTAATCCCATGCAAGAACTCCTGAACACTCTAACCTCTTTTCTCACACACAGGCTTCCCTGGGGCATAAAGACAACAGAATTGTATTCACTCTTCATTTCAAGGGGGATTAAAGGTATGGGTTACAAACTAAAAATAACAAACCCACACCCTGCTAACTTCCAGCGCTTGGACAGATTTCCAGCGTAAGATAAAAAGAGATCACAGCATTACTGCACACAGTTTTAAGATCAGATCTTAGCACAGCTCCAACTCAGCCAGGCACTGCCTGGAAGAAGCACCCAGCTAACGGCTCCTGCAAAGCCAGCACAGCCTGAGGAAAGAAGAGACAGTCCGCAGAGAGTGGCCTCAGCAAAGGGTATGTACAACACAGGAAACACCATCCTGCGGATACCTGGTTATATATTAAGCAATTTGGACTTGAAAACTCTCCTGGATATCTTGTTTCCATAATCAGTATTTATTACGAAGGAAATGCCAAGCTCAGCTTGAAGGAGGTGACGAGGAAGGGGAATACATGACAGATGCGGCTGTTTACTGGCCATCACTTCTGACCTCCTGCTGACAAGATGAGCTGTATGGCAGCATTTAATCCCATTTAGCAGTGCAGAGGGACTCCCCAGTTCCGGTTTGTGGGCACGTTTCTCCCGCAGGCAAGAGCCTCAACTCACCACACCTTGCCTGCCCTTCTCATTTAACAGAGCCAAGATAGCTCTGGGAGGAGCCTAGAAAAGCACACAGACTTTTGTTAACGAAGAGCAATAGAAGAAGATGACAAGCACTGGAGCCACCATCAGACAGACTTTTCCCACTGTGCCAATACAGACAAATTCATTTACTGTCACAAACCAACTAAATACAATACTGGAATAAGCTAGAGCAAAGCTCTTTGGTGCAGGGGTATCCTGTCAGGATTCTCTATAGTGAATTATGCCTGAGGGATGCAATATATATTTTACCTAACCAAATATAGAACATTGACAAGTGCTAGATCTGTGCAGCCAGAGTGCCATTTACATCTTCCACTAGGTGCTAAACTCTGGGGACTTCCATACCACAAACTTGTAAGCATGACTGCGAGGGAAGTTCTTGGCAGGGGGGGAATGTGTAGGGAAAAAGTTTCAAATACAAGACAGGACCAAGAACAGTAAACTTTCTTCCCCCAGATAGTGTTCTGTTCTCCCATTCTCCTCAAGAAGCTGCCACCCACCTGCCCTTGGACATGAATGGCTCATCTTCTGTCCAGGAAGCTCAGATCAATACCCAGGAATAGCACTGATCAATTTTTAAGAAGAATGACAGTCATCTCACCCCCTCACTAAATAGCTGCACACACATTATTTTCATTTGCTGCCAAACCTCTGAAAGATCCACTAGGGACCACACTAATCAATTTTTATTTCTAATTAAACTGATGTCTATAGTATGCTGGAGGAAGCATAGGCAGAAGGAACTACTCTAAATGAAGATTTTCAGGAATCTTCCAGGGCAGAGATTTACACTAAGTAGTTGGTCTTTTGAGGAGGCCAGCAACGATGAAAGAGGCAATCTGCCAGTGAGCCAAGATACCACTCCAGTTTGGGACACCACATCTTTCCCTCATTCATTTCTTCCTGCCCTTATCCATCTTCACAGGCTTTCTGCTTTGCAAGTGAGATCTCTAAGGACTTGGTAAGCAAGGTTAGGATTTAGTGGACTGACTGGTACATCTGTATCCCTAATTGCAGCCTCCACTGAAGAACATCTCCAATTTCATTTTTATTGAATCTCCAGTTCTATTTCCTCCTGCCTTGAAGTCAGGAAAGGGGCTGCTTGGCCAGGGACACCCACCCTCTCTGGATGTCTTTACCTGCCTCATTAAAACACCCTTAGTCTTAACAGAGGGTTTGGGCCCACTCATCAGTTACTGCGAACCATGCCTGGCCAGAGAACTGGATTCTGCAGTGCCGGTGTCTCCACCTCAGGTGGTCACCCCAGCTCCCCTTTACAGCCAAAGGGGGAAGCAGCCCCTGGAGGCATGCTTCATGTGGCCACACTGGGTATCTGGATTGGGGTGAAAGGAAAGAAACCACTGACTTCCATTCTGCAATAAGGAAGGGGTGGGTAGACAGGCAAAGTTGGGCAAACAAATCTCATCTACAACATCTTCATTTGGAGCTTGCCAACAGGGAAAGCCTCCAACCATCTGCTTCAAATGAAGTGTGGGGGAAAATGAGAAAGGAACACAGTAAATAAATGTTGCTGGCAGTGAATGAAAACTGCTAGTGCTATAGCTACGTGTCTGATGAGCTGAAAAGATGCTGGTGTGTGATGCTTCAAAACCTTGCACAAAAACCCCAAAGTGTTATCAGAGGGCTGGCAGAGGACTGGGGTGCAGCAGATAAGCTCACACTGATGCTCAGCAGTCAAGATATACAAGAGACAAGGGTAGATGAGAATAAGGACAAAGCAATCCTGAAGTAATGACTAAGAGGGTAGCACACAGAACATGGGCAGCGATCCTCATACATTCCCTTCTCCTTGCCTTTGACCTGAGCTATAACTGTATTTCTTAATGGCTTAAGAATTTTACAGTTCTTATTTGGGTGAAGGCAGGAAAGGGTGGTCCATTTTTGGGGCCCAGAATTGCTAAATCACCACATTACAAAGTTAATCAAGCTGTAATAAAGATTTCTAAAAGGTACCCCACCATCTTTCCATCATGAGATAAAGCCAACAGCTTGTTTTTAAACTCCTGTGTATCTTTTTGCCTTGGTCCCAGCTTTTGTGTCTTCTATTGCCTCATTTCTTCAAGTCCTGGTCTCAAAGCTCTTGAGAAAGCTAATAACCTCTTCTTTCTGGTCAGGGGCTTGGGACACTAATAAAGATGACATAAGGGCTTAGCAGACAAGAAGCCATAAAAATGAGAAAACTCCACAGAAGAGGTCCATAACAACCCTGACAATAGCATGGAGTGAGCCACATTAGACACTTCATCATTACCAGTGTCAAGAGCAGAAGACAGGTAAGCTTCCAAGTCCATTGTGCACTGCCAAGTACCTTGCATAAAAGCACAGGCAGAGCAGTGAGACAATCTGGAGGACAAATTGCTCGAGTCACAGTGGCCCTGGACTGCTTGATCCACTCAGTGGAGACTTCTGTGCAGCAATGGCATTTCTGATGTTCACCGCAGAGATGACAAATGCTACTGTGATGGGCTAGACAAGAAAAGTCTGTGAACAGGGAGGACTGAAACACTCATTGGAAGGCTACAGCAAGGTGATGCCAGGGCACAAAAGGGACAAGCATCTAAAGATCATTTGAAACGCCAAGTGAAGAGACACATTACACTGCTTGGTCTCCAAAGCCAATCCAAAATAACTTTAAACTGTTATTCCTTTCCTCTACACCCAAATCTTACTACCTGACATAAGGAGTTTGCTGCAAATTGACTCCTACGGGAGGGAAAGACTATATTCAAGTTTTTTTAGTGCTTAAATCTTGTTTCATTCCCCACCACCCCCTGCAAAGCAATCCTAAGAGGTAAACAAGCTGTTGCTGAGCTGCTTGCAAGGATTTGAGTTTTGAAGCTTATTTAAGCACTTGGGTGCAAGCTCCTCTTTGTTTTGCTTATTTGCAATGTGGTAATTTGTGCTGCTGGAAGCTGTATCCACTGCAAAGGCAGCACTTGGGAGCACTTTGGAGGTGTTTTACTATTCTCTTTCTTCTTGAGTTTTTTGGAGGGATTTGTGGTGTTTTGCCTGAGACAGCCTACGCATGAAGGAAAATAACTACTTCAAAAGGTTCCCTACTGTAGGTGTTCAGGGTGAAGGTAAGGAAAGTTGGGGGCTCATAGAACAAATGTACCAATCTGACCTCACGTTCCTTCACTGGGTTCAGTATCTGAGTCCCTCTTCACTTAAGAGCTATGCACTTGCAAGAGCGCTCTGTTCTCACTGGCAATATATCTCCTCCAGAAGCACTGTGACACTTCTCCTGCAGATGTCATGGGATTTCCATCATAGCTCCCTGACAATGGCATTTTGCCTAATGCAGCTTCAGGTCCTGGTCGAGAGGATCAATAGAGCTCTTCTGCTCACTTCGTTTCCTGTGGCCTCTTGCCCTTCTCCAGCACGGGTGTTTATACCTCTCACATAAACACTCAAACAAGCACTGTCATTCCTATAAGAATCCCACCGTAAGGTTTCCAGTGGCAATTTCTGCAGATGTCCTTCCCAGGACATCTCACAGCCCAAGCTGAAGCTGCAGTTTGAGCAGCAGTTGCACACAGATAGGTACATAGGAGCAAAGACATTTCAGTGTGCACAGGGGGTTAAAACACAGACAGGATTATGCTTGCTGTGTCCCTTTGGATAGACATTGTGATGACAGTCAACACTGCTGCCAAAAAAGAGGATTTCAGGATTGACACCTGAAAGTTGGCCCACACAGGTAATGTGGTGCCCACACCAGCACTGCACCATTGGAATAAAGCTGGCAGAACACCTATGCTGCTCACAGAAGTGCTTTATGGTGACCAGTTGATACTCCACTACTGAGAGAGAAGAAAAGCAGCAGCCTCCCAGATGACTTAGTAGCCTGGGAAGAAGGGACAGATCTGTTCAGTTCTGTGTGTAATTTGCAAGACTGCAGCTTGAATAACACAATTCTTTAGCTCTAAAATAGTTATTCCAAAAGACTAAGCTAAAAACAACTTGTTCCATAATATAGAGATTTGTATTCCACGGGGTTTACAGAATTGGAAACTCAGTGACCACAGGTTCCTAGAGAAGGTAGAATAGAGCAGCCCCGGGCAAGCCGTGCCCTTGCCCTCCAGGAGTATCATTTCCCCTGCCCTGCTTCAGCTCACACATAAACACAAGTTGTCAAAACTAATGTGAGAGCCTATAACATTCAGGCAGCAGAAATTACTTAGAGGGAAAGGGTTTTGCTAACACTGGGAAAAGCTGACAAAACAGGCTGTCCTAGCTGTCCCAGGAAGCTTTAAAAACTGAGGAGGGCAAGTTTTCTATCTGGTCACACATCTCTCATAGCAGCTTTGCAGGGAACTGGTGAAGAGCAACAGATGCTTGCTGCCAAAACCCATGATGAACCAATGGCAGACTGTCCCAGCACTCTCCTGACTTCTGCACCTCCTGTCCATGAGGATGGCAACTCTGAGAGCAAGGTACACTGTACTGCTTGCATAGCTCCACTGCCCTCCACCTAATCTCAACACAGTCAATAAATTTGCCACTGATGACAGTAAGATTACCCATACATCAGTGTCCTGGTCTTGCTGGGATAGAGTTAATTTTCTTCCTAGCACAGTGCTGTGCAGTTTAGATTTAGCATGAGAATAATGTCGATAACACGCTGATGTTTTTAGTATAAACACTGCTCAGCAACATCCAAGTCAAGGATTTTTGAGCTTCTCATGTCCTCCGCATAAAGAATGGTGGAGGGACACAAGAAGTTGTGCCAGGACAGTTGACCCAAACTGGCCAAAGGAATATTACATAGCACATGACATCAAGCCTAGTATATAAACTTAGAGGAGCTGCCCAGGATAGACAGATCATTGCTCAGGGACTGGCTGAACACTGGTCAGTGAGTGGTGAGCAATTGCATTGTATGACCCTTGTCTGTCTTGGGTTTTATTTCATTCTTTTCATGATCTTTTTAAATAAAATTGTTTTATATTTTTGTTATTATTTATATTTGAATTATTAAATTGT
>JANIJG010008789.1:186562-216877 GCA_024611175.1 Megaceryle torquata
AATAATATATATGTAAAAAAATTATTTTTTTTTTAATGCAGCCATTACAAGAATGAGGTGGAGTTACTTTTCTCACCTGAAAATTTCTTCTATATTTTTCTTCCCTTTCCCTATCCATGCCACTTCTTCTTCACTGAGTGTTGCTGATGTTGTTTCTATCTGCAGAGCATAGGCATTCCTCAGGCTTATGAGTTGCACCTAGAGTGGTGTGTTTAGCTGTCCCTGAAGAGCCTCATGATTCCACCCTGGCATTTTTCCAAGCCAAGGGCCATACCACATACATTTAACTGACCCCTGATTTCATGTTGTCCTTCTTGAATTGAAGTATCCATAGCAACAACCACTGGTAAGTGTAGCTAATTTTAAATATTAGCTGAATGCCCTTATAGATCCTTGGAATGGATATGAAAAATGAAGTGAAAAATAGTATTTGAACTGAAGCCTTCAGAGGCTGCAAATATCAACCATATTTGTTAATTTTATTTACAGTTTTAGAATTATCTTGAAATGTCATTAATATTGTCTGTGCTACAAAATTCAGAAACATACCAATGTTTAGCTAGAGAGGGGTGGACTGGAACAATAGGGACACAGATGAGACATGAGGTCTCATGCTGTATGCAGTGCTGGGGTGAAGAATGAAGACTAGTACATCATCTACTGACTCCTGCATGACATTTCTTTATGGAGAGGAAGAATACTTCTGTCATTTGTTAGAATGTCAACCTTGTGCATAGGAACCTTGTACAGATCATCCAGATTTGTAAAGCCAGAAGAGGACACCTGAATATAAGGTTTCAACTCCTGTACAGACACAGGACATCATATTTCAGTTTATTACTTCTCTACTGAGCCTGAATTTTTTGTTCCAGAAAAGCAGCCAGGAGATGGGAACTCAAGTGCTTTGTGTGGTTCTTTATTCCACTTAAGCTGGTGAACCCTGATTCCCTTCCCCTGCCACTCTAGGGTGGTCCCACTGTATGCATTGCAGGGGACAGGCAGTCTTCAGAGGTTTTATTGCCATCTCAAGATCAAAGTACTCTAAGACTGACCATTCATCTTATCTCATATGTGCCCCTCTCAGATGGCAAACATTGCAGGCAGTTTTGTCATCAGTCAGTTTGGGGTCATATTTAGCAAGTTACAGTGGTGGACTCTTAGAGCCTGGGTCCCTCTGGAATCAGTGGAGAAAAGTAGCTGCTGCCTGCATGTCAGGGCACCTAATGTGACCAGTCTGAATATAGCTTCTGACCTTTATTTCTCTGATAGATCTCCTGAGCCATAGGTAAGTCTCCTGCTGTCCTGGTTTGAATGAGAACAGAACTAATTCTGTCCAGTGATTTTACTTTTCAGTTCAGTTCTTCTAACTAACTGCACTTTTTGAAGTCAGCAGCCTGTTTTCACAGGCAGTGTCTGCTGCTGGCAGTGATAACACCCCGTGTTTAGAGTTACTGCCAAGAATGGGTGTGCAGACCAAGGCCACTGCTGGATCCTGTGTACCACATTGAGGGGGTGCAGGAAAGTGAAAGGATGCACCTGCAGGGAGGAGCGGGCAGGGTGGGTGATCCCAAACTGAGCAACGAGGGATTCCATCCCATATACATCATATCTGGTATAAAGCAGAGGGACCTGGAGGGTCTATAGTTCTCTCTAGGGGCTCCTGGGCTCTTCTCATCTCTTGGCCCACTTTGCCAGCTTTGCTTAGCTTGGCTCAGGTCCTCTTTTGGTTCCTTCCTCAAAGCATCCAGGGAGGACTTTGTCTGTTCTGCCTTCGATCCCAATTGGTGTGTTCCTGAATCTGGTACCAGAATCCAGCTCCTGAACACAGCTCCTGTCTGCTGCTGGGCCCATTCTAGGACTCCCCCGGTGCCTACTCCACAGCATCAGTGATGATGTTGATGTAATTATCATCAGGGGGTTGGGTTCCATACTGGTTTTGTATATATTTGTACATATTCTATTTTTATTATTATTTTCATTAAAGCTGTTCTAGTTTCCCTTTCTAATCACTAAGTCTCTCTCCCTTATTCCCCTTCGGGGAGGGAGGGAGCTTAAGAGAGAGTATGTTATAGGTCTAAGGGGCCACCCTGACCCTATACTGTGACATAGGATAGGGCCTATTTCACCTCTGACTCAGGAGCGTAACTCACTGTGTCAAAACTATTTAAGGCTTTAATAGCTTGTCATTGGCTAACAACCCACTGATCTCAGAGGGCAAAAAAAGAAAGGGGGTGGAAAACGCATATAATTAACACATGGCTGAGAGACTGGTGCCACCATCAGAATTTCGGGTTTTTTGATCATGAAGAAGTTTATATGGCAACTGGTCTACTGGCAGCAGGCGGAGTACATCTGTCTCAGAGGGGAAAAAGGATCCTCGCACAGGAGCTGGCAGGCCTCACTGAAAGGGCTTTAATCTAGGCACAAATTGCAAAGGAGATAAAACCAATGGACAACCTCCAGTCTATTGTCCTACTTAAGGTAAACAATTGTGATACATGGGACAACAAAGACATGAAGCTCACTAATGGATCAGTAACTGCAGAAGTGATCGGGAAACTAGAATCAAAGAGGGAAGGAAATAAAACCCAGTCCACTAGTAATGAGCCTAGGGGTAAAGGACAAAAGATGGGGGTGAAATCCATTGCTCAGATCAAGTGCATCTACACTAATGCATGTAGCATGGGCAACAAGCAAGATGAGAAGAAGGCCATAGTGCAGCAGGACAACTATGACATAGTTGCCATCGCTGAAACGTGGTGGGATGACTGTCATGACTGGAATGCTGTGATGAATGGATATAAGCTCTTCAGAAGAGACAGACAAAGAAGGAGAGGTGGGGGTGTGGCCTTATATGTTAGGAAGTGTTACGAGTGTATAGAAATTGATTACAACAATGATAAAGTTGAGTGCTTACGGGTTAGGATGAAAAGGAAAGCAAATAAGGGTGATGTTGTGCTGGGAGTCTGCTATAGACCACCCAATCAAGGTGAGCAGGCAGATCAAGTTTTTTTATAAACAGCTTGCTGATGTCTCACAATTGACAGCCCTTATTCTAGTAGGTAACTTCAACCTACCAAACATCTGCTGGGAATATAACACAGCAAAGAGAAGACAGGCTAGGAGGTTTCTTGAATGTACGGAAGGTAACTTCCTAACTCAATTGGTAGATAAGCCTACCAGGGAGGGAGCCTCCCTTGACCTCCTGTTCACTAACAGAGAAGGACTAGTGGGAGATGTAGTGGTCAGAGGCCATCTTGGGCTTAGTGATCATGAGTTAGTTAAGTTTTAAATTCTTAGTGATATGAAGAGGATGGTTAGCAGAACCTCCACCTTGGAGGTCCGGAGGGCAGACTTCAGACTGTTCAGAAAGTCCAGCGGGAGACAGTCCTGAAAGGCAAAGGGGTCCAGGAAGGCTGGGCAGTCTTTAAGAAGGAAATCTTACAGGCCCAGGAGAAGGCCATCCCCATGTATCATAAGATTAAAAGGCAGGGAAAATGGCCAGCCTGGTTGAACAGGGAGCTTTTAGTGGGACTTAGGAAGAAAAGAAGGGTTTAGCACCTTTGGAAGAAGGGCCAGGCAACTCAAGAGGAGTACAGAGACCTTATCAGATTATACAGAGAGGACGCCAGGTGCCGGGTCCTGCATTTTGGTCACAACAACCCCCAGCAGCGCTACAAGCTCGGGGATGAGTGGCTGGAAAGCTGCTCATCAGAAAAGGACCTGGGGGTGCTGGTAGACAGCCAGCTAGACATGAGCCAGCAGTCTGCCCAGGTGGCTAAGAAGGCCAACAGGTATTCTTGTATAAATAATAGCATGACCAGCAGGAGAAGGGAAGTTATCATGCCCTTGTACTCAGCCCTTGTGAGGCCTCATCTTGAGTACTGTGTTCAGTTCTGGGCCCCTCATTATAGGAAAGACATTGAGGTGTTGGAATGTATCCAGAGGAGAGCTACCAAGCTTGTGAGGGACTTAGAGAAAAAGGCATATGGTGAGAGGCTGAGGGAGCTGGGTGTGTTTAGTTTAGAAAAGAGAAGGCTGAGGGGGGACCTCATTGCCCTCTACAACTACCTGAAAGGAGGTTGTAGAGAGGTGGGTGTTGGCCTCTTCTCCTTAGTTACTAATTACAGAACCAGAGGAAATAGTCTGAAGTTGAAGCAAGGAAGGTTTAGATTGGCTATTAGGAAGAAATTCTTTACACAGATAGTGGCAAGGCACTGGAACAGCCTGCCCAGGGAGGTGGTTGAGTCACCATCCCTGGAAGTATTTAAGAAATGAGTTGACAAGGTACTTCATGACATACCCTAGGGGAAGGCACGTAGGGGGCTTGTGGGTTAGTTTTTGGCGTTGTGTGGTTTTGGTTTTTTTGTTTTGGTTGTTGTTGTGTTGGTTGGTTGGTTTGTTTGGGTTTTTTTGTTTGTTCGTTTCCTTTTAGTGGTCAGGTATTTAGGTGTTCTTTATTCTTGTAGGTATGGTTGGACTCTGATCTACAAAGTCCTTTCCAACCACAGTTATTCTGTGGTTAGCAGTGGGCTAAGAAGGTGACAGGTAGATGGGAAATAGGACTTGCACACTATCACATCAGCTCAGAGAGTTCATTCGTCAAGGAAATCTGCTGGGCACCAGTGGGAAATTCGGAATGAGGAAAGCTGTGGGTGGGGAAAAAGTAAGGTTTGTACTGGGGCACAGCATCCAGGGACAAGTTTGCAAAGCTGTGGCACCATCAGGTCTCTAGCATGTTTTCCTGACTTTCATTTACTTGGTGTTGAGGTTCCACAGGTCATACGCTGGACTACCCCATCGTACAGGGCCACAGCTCAAAAGAGTATCACATTTACCTAGGGGCTACAAAAAGCCTCTAAAGTCAGTTCACCCTAGAGTTAGATTCACATAAGAAAACCCAAAACAAAACACCTGCACATGTTTATATAGAGCAGAAATTCCTCAGCTGTTTTAAGACACTGCAGAGGTGGCCATCACCATCTGCCCCTGTAATGCAAGGGCTACTTTGTCAGTGCTTTTTCCTTACACGCTGCTGAACAGATCCCTCATTTCTCCACAGGGGCCTTGACAGCGTACTTGTCACACCAAGGCCCGAGCACAAGTATCTCTGCAGTGTAATTCAACACTGCTCCCCCTCTATGCTGCTGAACAGCACCTCCAGCCTATAGCCACACTGTGTAAGAGCTGGATTTCTATAAAAAACTCACAGCTGTGGTGGAAGATAACAAGGAAACAAATTCCTCCAGCTCTTGTCCCTCGCTCCCACCTCCCTGCTCTCTACCACTGTGCTGAAACCAAGCACCAATGTTGCATCTTTCAATTAAACATCATGGCATGATTTTGCAGAAGAGAAAAGCAGCACTTAAAAACAGCACCCTAAGGACTTGAAGCTCACTAAATAAGTCAGCAGCAAGGCAATGAAGGGTGGTTGGGAATAGGTGCCCCCTTGCCCTGCCAGAAAGCTCCTGAAGAGGAGCAGCTGCTTTGAGCAACAGTCAAGGAAGCAGATGGGTGTCAGAGGACAGTGCTCCCTGGCCAAAAGCCACGCTCCCTCTTAATTATTCAGAGACAGAAACTAGATGGCATTCACTGCAGTGTGGCCTGTCACTGAATCACTCCCAGGCAATACACGACCCTTGGCAAGGGGCAATGCCGACTGCCAGAGCAGCGTAGGGTTCATCACAGATCAAGCCTGGCTCTGCAAGCGGGAGGCACAGAGAACCTGCACAGCCCATCCCCAGACGAGGACACATTACAGCCAGCAAGCCTCACCTTACAGCAAGCCCTAGAGAAGCCAAGCATCACAGCCTGGATGGCAAATTTTTGTTTTCTGATCCCCAGCCCACTTACTAACAAGCCTCTGTGTAAGCACAGTGACAGCAAAGGAATTATATAAAAGTAGGACAGGATATGCCAAAAAGCCAATTACAATGGCTATTCCAGAAAAACAACCCAGGAGCCATCTGAATACATGGCCAAACACCCTTGGCAGGTGGTGGGAGGAGGAAAAGCAGAATACATACAATTAAACAAGCAAGACAGACAGCTCAGCTTTGTGTGACATTTGAAGTGCAGTCTCTAGAGGCTGAGGAAGCAGCCTGACTGACTAGGGTGAATTTTGAAATTCCTCAAAGGCAGGTTGCCTAGATGTGCAGCTAGACCCAGGCTGACAGAAATGCTGCTAACAGCACCTAATTTGCTAGAGGATTATCACTTGATGTAAGGGATGGAAAGTAGATCAGATAGCTGATAAACTCACAACTCAGATCATTACTGTCATGGGAAAATTTTTACCCAGTTACACAAAACTTTTAGTTCTCTCCAGTTGTGTTCTGTAATAGATTTACAACCATGTGCCAGAAAGACATTTTGTATTGCATTTTGGTAATTTTCCAAATGTTTGGCACAACTGGCATAATACTGAGTATGCAGATGTTAAGCAGAGAAAGATGTGAAGTTACACTGAGTAACTGCACTTTCATATCCATTTTGATCTAAGCATCAAAACCTTTTAAGTCATAGTTATTATCCATGTTCTGCAGACACAAAGATTGGGGCATGCAGAGATTTTCAGACTGGTACTCTGAGTGGCACAGAACTCCTCAGTCCCGTTAGTTTCAACTGACAGAGAAAATTCTCCACCACTCTGAGAAACCAAGTGATAATTTTATTTTACTCAAAATCCTACACTCTGGAACAGACCTAGACACAAGACCAAAAGTCCCGTGGCTCAGTACACAATACTAAATAATTAACAATGACACTGGAATTGCTGTAGTCACCACTGAACCTGACCTGTTGGGGAACATGGCAGCTATTCAATGTAATCAGGTATTACCACACAAGGTGTTTGGATAGGATGTAAAGGACATGAAACATGCTGTGGAAGCAAATTATGGCAAGTTGGAGGAAGCTCACAGTATCACTATCTCGTCTAAAGGCATGCAATGAAATTTGCAGTACACCTGACTTTTGTTTTCATTTGAAACAACCTAGAGGCAGCACACCAGCCTCCAGCCCCATGTTGGGGCAGAGCCCAAATGTGTTGTCTGAAGCTGCCTTCCAACCCACCAGGGAAAGTCCACAACTTGGGCTTCCATGTTAAAGACCCATTTAAGCCAGTTATTCAAAAGGTGTTTGTAAATGTTATTCTTAAAAGAAAAAAAAAAAAGAAAAAAAAAGAAAAGCAGGAACACCACTATTTCATCCTCATTCACTTTCCAGCAACTTGTAATGATTTCTGCTGTTCAGAGTTAAAGCAACTCTTGTCTTTCACCTCCTCCAGTGCTGCTAAGAGCCCTGCAACCGGTCATTTGTTCACTTATCCAGGTACTGAGCATTAGCTTCAAGAATTATTCCTCCATTCCCTCATGTTGGTCTAGAAAGACTTCCTTATTTAAGGAGAACCAACCAACAAAATAACATCCCATGCTGATGCAGTTTAAAGGGCCTCAGACATTGATAGGAATAAGAAAGCAAATGAGAGAGCATTGGCAATATCCAAAAGACCACATCATCTCTGTCTGGATACTGAGGTATAGAAGATGGCTGTCAATTAAGTCCAAATCCTACATATAAGTTGTTCACATCAACCATGTATCAGCTCTGAGCAGCCATTGTGCCCTCTGTTCTGGATTAACACATAGCCCTGAGACAAGCTGATATGAACATTTACTAACTCATCCTTCCAGCTCTTTGCTAAAACCCTTCCACTGTGACAGCCCCAGTGAATTTCCCAACTTCTAGTAGTCAAAAGCAATGAATCTGTGCAAGATGGTGTTAATAATGGAGCCCCCACTCCTGGAAACATCATAATTTCCTGGAATACATGTAGAAGAGACTGAACCTGCATAAGGAAAGCACATTGGTATCAAGTGAGAGAAGAGCAACTTAGCATCACTAATTTCTGTAAAACTGTCACACTGCCTGACAGTTTGCCTTATTCTCTTATTTTTCCTCCTTGTTTCTTTGCATCTCATTTGTTGCTAAATCTTCAAAGCTGCTGCTGCAAGGGGATGCAAATGAAGACAAGTCCTCCTGCCCCCTCCCTGAGTCTATGCACCACTTCTGTGGTGACTGCTCTTGCCAAACTAGGACCAAAGGTAAGACAGGGACCCTCTGTGCCCAGACACTGTCAGATCACCTAAACTTTGCAGTGAGAACCATGAAAAATATTTTGATTTCTTTTTAAATGGGGGGAAGGAAGAAAAATAAAGAAAAAAAAAATCCAGAAGCCAATCTCAGTTCCATCCCACTGGACCCAAGTGAGATTTCTTGAGCCTGGTGCAATCCTTAGCTCTAGTAGCAGCTTCCCTCTGGTTCTATGAGGCAATGCTCAAATGTGAGCCAGGACCATTACTTCTCTGCACAGATGAATGAAGTGTCACCAAGACAACAGCTTCATATGTACAAGAAAAGATGACAACACCTGTAATTTCAATAAATACTCAGAATAGCCTCCAACTCTGGCAATAAAGCAGCAGCCAAGGTTAATAAAACAGCTAAAGCAAAAGCTCTGTAATGCCTTTTTCAGAGTGGAAATAAAGTTGTTAAGCAAAAGAGTGCGTTACTTCTACACTCTTAAAGTTGTCTAGGAATTTATTTTGCAGCATCAGCAAAAGCTTCTACTCATCAAGACGCAGCAGTTTAGCTGGCAGGGTCACTGACAGACACCTCTACTTAAATACACAGATAAGACACAGATCGAACCACATCTTAATGCATAGCATTTCCTTGATCTCAAACAGCATATGGTAGCCTCCTTCTCTTTAAAAGCACAGTGGTCTTGATGCAAAATACCTGAAGCTGTCAGAGGAAAATATGTTTGATTGAACTAATTGCCCAGTGGAAAGCAGCTCTCCCAATGCTATCAGTAGAATCAGCAAATTTTGCTGGAAAACAGTTCTGGCTCAAAAATGAAAGCCAGTAATTACTAGATGCCAAGTTCAGCTAACTTTAATGAGGGAGAAAGTCAGTTACAGGGAAATCACCATAATTGGAAAATTTATTTGTTTTAGTTACCTTATTTGAATTCCTGTATCTTCCAAAGACAAAGAGGTAAGGAGGGAAATAGGAGAAAATGAAAAAGGTAAGTCATTCTCTTGACAGGAGAGCTGAAAAAAACAAAACCAATCCCACTTGATTTTTAAATTGAAAGTTTCACTACTTTTCCTCTCAATTGAAGGAATCCATGAGAAAACCAGGTATAACTGGACAAAACTCAGACCCTTCAAAGAGATGTTTTATCCCAGTGTGTGGTTCACCCAGGCCAAAGACTGCAGAAGAGAAGCTACCTTTTCCAACAAGAGTCCACCACACAGCATTTATTTTCCAGATCAAACACTGCCCACCTTCCAATCCTAGTTACACCAGTGTCAATCCATGGCAGCTATACTCATTTCAGGAGCACATATAAACATTTATATGATGTAACTGCATTTGGTCCAAGCCACACATGCAGAAACAGTTCCCACACATGCGGGGTCATCACCAGCATTCACTAAAGCAGGAGATGCACAGCATCACTGGGAAAAGAGATCAATTCAACTTGCTCTAGATGCTGCACAAGCCTTTCAAGCATAGATCACTGCTCTGAAGTTCAAGGGTTAGGACTGTCTTTTAAAAGAGATGGCTCCATTTATGGGATGCAGAGCTCCAAAAATGTCCAATTCACCGTCTTGGACTCAACTACAAAGAGATCATTTCAACAGAGCTATACCCTGTTAATTATTCTACTATATTTACACCTCTACAGTCACTTCTGTTTCAAAATAAGTAATTTTATACCACTATAGCAAAGTCAGATAAGTATGAAAATAGCTATTTCTATTCTAAAACTGGACACCCATAGGAAGGCCTATATAGTTTTAACCACAGAAAGAGATAACCAGTCATAGAGCACATGCCCTGGTCGACAGCCCTCCTATCCACTCAGCAAAGGTCTGGTTGTGGGTATAACTAAGCAGCTCCCCTGCACTCATGTCTACTTAGATGAGACAAACAGCAAACAAAAAAGGCAAAGTAAATCATCCACCTCTTAGACTCGCCACACACTTCAGTTTAACCTGACCAATCTTTATCTCAGTGCAACCCAGAGCATCAGAAGATTTCTGGATCAGCAACTGCAATCACAGTTCAAGACTGGAGCAGCTTCCAGGAAATGGACATGGTCTCTGAAATTGCCCACGTGCTTTTCCACTATGTTTGGCATGAGCCCATAGCAATACCACGAGGTTTGGAGAACAACAAGCATGGCCTGAATCCAGACAGATCTGGCAATTTTTCTCACTCTGAAATTCTCCTGGCTACCACAATTCATGGTTTCCGTCAAGGTCTTCAGCTTCCTGAAAGGTTCCCCCCCCCACACTTTCCAAACTTGGCACCTCTGAAGGGAGAGCATGCCAAACCATTGCAGCTGATGCATTTGCTCAGCACTGAGCATCATCACCCAACATTGCGAATAAAAATTCCATTGCAAGAAGCCCTACAGAGTGTAACAGCTTAAGCAAGAGCAGAACGGCACGATGTCCATACAGCTTCATATGGCCAAATTCTGTGAATACAGGATCACATTCAGGTTGTAAAATATGGCAGACCAAAAAGCAATAGACTGATCAGTCTCTGTATTTAATCAAATTCCAACAAGCTTTAGAGTCACTTTGTAAAACCCTTGTGGCTTCATCCTTAAGTTGTGATGGGCTTCTCAATCAGAGCTAAATTTTACGATTGCTGAAGCAGAGGATCAAAAGCAGCAGCCCAAACTCAGTGCAGCGTGAGAGCCAGTGAGGAGGGGAGCAGGCAAGCGCAACACTCAAGTGCAGCTATTACTCCCTCACTTGATGGGTACCAAATCCACATCAACATATTAATGAACAAAAAAGACCCCATCAAAGTCTAGCAGGATTTGCTCTGGCTGTCCCATCAGCTTGATGAATGAACATTATCCCTTAAGTATTACCACCACAGGCTTCAAGCAATCCTAATTCCCCACCACACTTCACTAGAGGGTCAGAACCTCTATTTTTACATTTCGCTTAAAATCAGTGGCCTGTATAATGAGTATTACCAACAAACAGCAGCCCATAAATTCCCGAGCACTGCATGTGCACGCCCTCATCTCCAACAAAGCCTGGGTGCACCATAACAGTATCACATGCAGGAATATATTAATACTCTGCACTCAGCAGACAGACTTAGCAGCCCTTCAACCACACAGCAGTTCAATGGTACACTAAGTGACAGCTATCCAGTTGTATCGGCACTTAATTTTTAGTAAAAAAATTCAATAGATCACATGATTGTAGGTTTGGACAAAAGGACTCTGTAAGGCAGCGTATGAAAACTGAACAGACTCAACCTGTCACTGAAAGATAGTCCTAAGATGACTTGATAAATACAAAAACCTTTCTGAATGACTGAATTATTTCTGATGTGGCAAGCACAAAAGCAAACACTGCATTTTAAGCAGCAGAATAGTTCAACTGATTTTAAGTTATGCACACCACACAGTCTGAAAGATCAAAATGTTTATGGGTAAGTGAACAAAAGACAATTTGCATTATTTTTAACACTACTTCAGTTATTTTATGCATCACATGTACGTATCACAAACACAGAATTCAGTGAATGATGATCTAACTTTCTTCTAGTCATGCAAAACTATCTAATTTCCCATCTTATTGGGAGGTTTCTCCTTGCTCTGCGTGATTAAGTAAGGAAGAATCCCATTTCCAGTCATAATCTTAGTTTCACAGTGATGGAGTAAAACATCACAGTACACTGTTCTGAGGACAGAATAAAAAGCTGATGTTTATAGCCCAGATGTTTTAAACCCCCTCAAGATAGACTGCTGAGATATTTTTACCTTTCCATTACAAAAATTTGAATAGCTCTGCCAAAACCATGGAAAAACATCCCCCCTGCTAAATATTCCTTCAGATCCCACTCCTGCCAAATTGCACCTGCAGCAAGACAAGGCAGGCAAGAAAGGGAGATCTCAGAAAGGGTTTTTACTTTTTTGGCCTCATCCTGCAAATCAATCTACATCATGAAGGGTTTTCCTTTCCCCATACACTGTAGGACACCTCTGCCCATGGCTACACAGCAGCAAAATACCCCTATATGCTCCTACAGCTGTTTCCAAGGTAACCAGCACAGAGCCATATACAAGGGAAGGAAGCAAACAGCAGCAATGCAATCCTGCAATACTGTCACTTTTTGGAGCAGGTTTCGATTGCCCCTCTCCCCACCTCCTTTCCAGCTGCCCCATGATTCATGCAAGGGGTAACTCACTTCACATTTATAATCCCATTGCATCAGTCTTGAAGGTTTGGTTTGGGTTTTTTTGGTGGTTTTTTTTTTTTTTTTTTTTTTTTTTTTTTTTGTTTGTTGTGGTTGTTTGGTTTTTTTTTTTTAACATGAAATTATATAGGAGTTTTAAAGGTGAGAATCAAGTTTTCTGGTTTTACTGAAGGAAAACCATCTGGGGGAAGAAGGAAAATTACATCAACAACCTAAATTTACACTCAAACTCTGCATTCCCTCCCAGTAGAAGAATAATGTCTCCAGTTTAGCAAAGGATGTCTGCCCACTATTGCAACTGATGTTATACAGGAAACATAACACTCGTTTTCATCAGTTCAGATAAAAACATACCCATGCTATGTCTAGAGATACAGGCTATCCTTTCTAGGCATGCAGTTTCCACAGCCACTCAGATGTGCCAAAACCCCCAGAGACTTTCCCACCTGCCCACATACACTCATGCTCCCACGGCAGAAATTAGTCTTTGGTTCTTTTGCTACTGAAAGCCTGGAAGCAGCAGTGATACAGTCCAAATCCTGCAGTCGTCATATAAAAGACAGCAGCAAGAGAAGGGGAAATTGGGATAGGAAAGTGTCTGGAATGGCCAACTAGTTCTCTCCACTGCCCTGAGAGGACCAGGTATCAGGGAGGTAAATCAGCACCAGATCTGACCACACAACTCTGTGTATACCAGTGACAGACAGAACTGGCAAGCTGCATGCTCTTACCTCCACTCCCAGGTCTGACACAACCCCAGTTATATATAGAGAAGCAAATGGACCTCCTAACTTGGGAGTCACAGGGCTGTTTTCAGTGCAGGCTTCCAACAAGAATTTCCAAGCCATTAACATCAAATCTTTTTTTTTTTTTTCCCTGCATGAAACAGGAGTAGCATGTCCCTTGTAGAACCTTCTTGCAGTGGGGAACTGCAATACATTACAGACCAGACCATTTCTGCACAGTGGTCAGGAGTCAACCCCATCCCCAGCGGGTTAGAAATTTTAAGGCAAAACATGTATAAAGAAACTCCCTGTGCGTGATGCTTTGAAACGGCGCTTGTACTTAGTGCAGTTCACATATATCTTGCATTTCCCTATGTGACTTACCGTGGCTCACCTTTTGAGTGCCAACTGTGATTAATGAAGCTTCCAACCCAGCACTGAATAGCTGCAAATCGCAAGAGATGCTCATCACATTAATATTCAGTAACCAAAATATACCACTCTTCTAATCACAACTATGCTCCCGCAGAATGCCAGGACATTTCCTTTGGAAATCTGAGTACTGCAGTCCTCAGAGAAAGTCAAGATGCTGATGGGTCAGAGCACATGTGCCTGGGGGAGAAGCTCCCCAGCTTAGATATCTGAAACAAAAACTACCACATCTGCATAGCCATGGAGATGCCAACAAGGCAGACATAATTTGTTTTGAATAAGGAAAAACAGAAGTCAGTATTTCTTCATACACTAGTTGGAGGTTGGTTTCCAAAATCAAAATCTGAACAGAGCCCTGCAGAGACCTCCTGGCAGCATTATACATGACACAATGCGAAACCTTCTCTAGTGTCCAGCTAACCCCCCGCACCATACCTGTTAATGCTGCAGTGCTTCAGAAGCATTACCAAACACCTTCTCTGCTACCCCTGCAGAGTTATATGCTGTCATACAACCATTAAACTGGTCACCCTGGGGAAAGAAGCTCCCTATGAACTCCGTACGTTCTTTAGCAGGCATTTACCTCCTCCTCTACACAGTACATCAGCTCAAGCCTGCAAGATCTATTTCTCCAGATAAACCATTCTGTGATTAACTAAATGTTAACTTCCAAAGACTGATTACTCTTAGGCCACCCATAGAAATAAATGTAATATCACTAGAGAAAATGCTGAATGTACTTGAAGGGATGCACAACAGTCACAGACTCCCTGCAGTGCTGGGACTGAAGTGAGAGGAAGGGAATATGAGGAGGAAAGGCATTGTATAGACCCCAGAAACAAGAGTCAGCATATATATATGAAGTCAGAGAGAAAACAACCTGGCAAACACACTAACCCAGTCCAGCTGCACATCAGAGAGCTTGCTGCTGTGTTTTTATAAGGCTCCCTAAAGCCATCCCTGGTCCAGCAGTGCAAAAGCATCCCCATCAGCTGCAGCAAGGCAGCATTACAAAGCACTGCACTGTAACAGGGCTGAACTCAACACTTGACAGGTCTGTGTGTCAAACATGGGATTGATTCAGTTATCTACAGGACAAGATTTTTAACTGCTCTATCTCAGGTAGCTGGAGGCTCAAAGTGGAAGCTATAGTCCCAAAGAGGTCTGATACCAGAAATAGATGGTATTTTCCCAAAGCAATGGGAGCAAGGAAGCAGTGTCAGAGTCGGCAGCTAATCAGCTGTCCTGACGCCTTACAGAGCACCTAACAGCACAATTTCTAATTTCTCTCTGTGCTTATTAAGCAACAGAACCAGAGAATTCCCTGATTTTTGCATTGTTCACACCAAATGATGCAACAGTGCCGCTTCAGATATTTGGCAAGTCTGCTTACCAGTACACAACCTGAAGAGGCAGCCAGGGGAAGGGATGCAAAGAGAAGAAACTGCCTTTAATCACTTGCATCAAAGCAGCTGATGTTAGTAAGACACATGTTCCTGCTTAGTCCTGGCCATCCCAGATCAGCTCCTCCACGTAAGCCTTAAGAGCACATGAAGACTGTGCTTCATTTCAGAATCATAAACTTTCCCAACCGCTCACAGCCCTGTTCATCTATAAACCCAGAAGCCGGAACGCAAGGTTTAAAGCTCCCTTCTGCTCTGCCACCTTGTGGCTGTCTCCTCCCGACTTTTATGAGCTGTAGGTCCAGCATTTATTTAACATCACACTCTTGAGCATGTAAACAAAATAATTCACAATCACTGCAAGCAACAGTAAGCAGCACAATAGGAATCAGACTACCGCGACACTTCTCTGTGCAATTCGCAAACCCTTTAACCCCCGTTAGAGTTGAGCGCCGGAGAAAATTACCATCTGAAAACAGCAACACCAGTAGCTTTAGAAAGTTAGAGCTCAGATGCTACAAGCCCTTCTAAATATCCAAAAAGGACCGCGCAGACACCTCGCGCTCAGGCTTGACCCTATCCCTTAAAGAAGAAAAAAAAAGGCAAAAGCAACCCCGAGACCAGGCAAGCCGGGGATGGAAGGACAGCTTTGCTGCAGCAAAGTTTACCGACACGGAGAGCATCCTCCCTCCAGCCACTTCCTCTCGCGAAGCTCCATACCATCAGAGGTTTGCCCCCCTCCCAGGGAGACCCCTCCACAATAAAAGGAAAAGGCGAGGTGGAAGGTAAACCCCAGCATCTCCAGTCCTCCTTCCCCCCCGGCCGCGCTCACCGTCCTCCTGCATCCGCTGCAGGCACAGGGCGAGGCTCTTTCTCCAGCCCGGCATGGCGGCGGGGGCAGCGCTGCCGCCCCCCGGGGCAGCGACACAGCTCTAGGGGCCCGGGGGGGCCGGCGGGAGCGGCGCTGCCAAGCGCGGCCGGGCTCCCCGGCGCTTTATTGCCGGGCGGTGCATGCGGCGGCGGGGCCGGGCGGGGCGGGGGGAGCGGAGCGGCGCTGCCCGCCCCCGCCTGCGCACAGCCCCGCGGGGCGCAGCAGCGCCGGTGCTCCCCCCGCCCCCGTGCGCGCCCCGTCAGTGGCGAGAGATGGCCAAAACCGGTGCCGGGAGCCCTCGGAAAAGATTAATAAATAAATTAAATAATAAACAAAACCACAACACACCACCTCTTATATAGAGAGTATATTTGCCCCTACTGGGGGCTGCTTAGGATGGGCCCCCGCCTGCTGTCGAGCACGGGGCGCTGACCCGCACCGGCCCTTCTGCGAGACCCCATCACCAGCTGATGCTGAGCAAATACACGTACAAGAACGATGTAGAAAACACCCCCTTGGCGTTCTGCTGTCCTTCTGCAGCTTTCACCTGGCACTGCTCCCCTTTAACGAGCGGCAGCTGCCTGGCATCCCACACAGGTGTGCTCCGGGGCGTCTGGGTTTACTCTGAAGTTGGGTTCGTGGTAAACAAAGTCCCACAACAGTCAGGCTGATCTCTTTGCTCTTTTTCGCAACCACTTCCAAGCAGTTGAAGTGCAGGGGGGACTGAGAAGCATGTTTGTTGTTTCTTAATATTCCAGAAGTTTCAGTGCTTTTACACAGACACAAAGGAGATGTTTATTGCATATGCCAGGGTATTCATGTTTTTAATTTCCTAAGGGCAACATATCTCTGCAATGACTAGAAGCTTTTTTTGCTCTTCATTAGGCCTTTTATTAGCTAGCTCGTAGGTCTCACTCCACATCTCTGCCTCCTTTTGTGAGAGTGATAATATTATGTGCAGCATCTGCTATAGTCTGAAATATTATGGACCAAGCTCTCCTTGAGACGGCATGAGCTAATTCCAGTTTCAGAAGGCTAGCACCTGACACCACCCAAACTGGACAGGGCAGCTACAATACCAAAGGAATACATCCACCTAGATACATCCATATGGACTTAAGCATAATTTTCAAACCAGCTTTTCTGTCCCTAACTGAAAGAAAAACAGTTGTCACAGGACAGCCAAGCAGTCTGCTAAGGGGAAGCAGCCTCACCTTCTGTGCTCTGCCCACAGCTCATGTCTGAGAAGCATTGGCCAGTTTGGGCACTAGCAGCCAGGTTTACAGGGCAGCCAAGTGTGACACTGCATATGCCAAGCTGGGCAGCAGGAGTCTGGAAACCTCTCTGCCGCCTGGTGAAAACTGAAGTGGCTCAACACAAAGGCATTTGCGTCTGACAGGAGTCTGCTTGAAACAAGCTCCTGCAGCACTACGCACACTGAGGGAGAAAAACAGTTTCTGCAGAGAGGGGTGAAATCAGAAACCTACCAAAATCCTCAACTTTGAGGGAGCCTGAAGGGATTAGGATCCTAAATGAGGTACTTGAGACCTACAGTTAAATTAGCTATATATATATTTATATTTTTATCCTTCTCCCCTCACAGGTTCTTGAAGAACAATGTAGGAACTGGGCTGGAGAGAATCTCTTTTGAAGTTACTATCAGTAGTATCCTTTACCTGCGAGTTAGGCTGAAATAATCATAAATTCATGAGAACAGCCCTCTTCATTTAAGCATTGGAGTTTGCAACACTGCAGAGCACAGACAGTGGCAGGCAATACTCAAGAACTCCATGAGATGTTCCCACCACAGCAAAAAAAGAGCAGCACTGTACAGGCTGACTCCCTTCCATGTTTCTAACCAAGGCATTACCCAGCGATTTAAAGGACAGTGATTGGAATGATGGCACCTGAAGGCTTAACCCAGTCAGGTGGAGCAATCACTTCTAAGATTTCCTGAGGACTATCAGCAGCAGGAGCACTGCTATAACTTAGACCCTCCCTATCCCCCGACAGCAGCACAGAAAAATTCACAGAAGAAACAAACAAAAAAAAAGTTTTCCCCATTTACCATCAAAGTAGGAACATTAAGTAGGGAGGGATTGACTCCCCACCTAGCTACAACCTCTTAAAGAGCTCCTTTCTTTACACTATATACGGCACATTTCTGCAGCTTGCTCCTTTGGGGAAAATGCAGCTCTCTGCAATTCCATTGCAAACGTACCTGGCACCTTTGGGAATCACATCACAACTCCATAGCTGGATTGGATCAGAGCATGTCACACTAACTTATAGAAGTTGTTGATACACGCCAAATATTCTAGCTGGCAAAAAAACTCAGGAGAAAAGGGCTCCTCTGAAGCCAGAGTACATCCTGGTGGAAGGAGATGGTGCTTGTTCAGTAGTTAAAACCCAGCACACAGAGACAAATGCTGTTGAGTTATACAACTGACTCAACCACCCACACAGGCAAATCACCTGCCCTTTCTGTGCCTTAGTTTCCTCAGCTGTAATTTATAATTGCTTGGTGATATTCAGATTCTGGGTATTAGAAAAGTATTCCCAGAAAAGTGATAATTATCAGGTGATCTAACATTGCTTTCAGGAAAAGTAATGAAAGTCTGAGGATAACATGATATAGAAAGGGGTTTTTTTTAAGTAAGGTCAAATCAACACTTTTTGCAGCTAAAAGCTCATCTGGTTTTGTCATTTACACTGGCTGATCTCATAAAAACTCTCTCCTTTGAACCTCTTCAGACTGTTATGGCTACAACAGTTCTACTTCTAAAGGACATCAGTGCCCCATAAATAATTAAACATAGAATCATGGAATACCATGAAACATTAAAACAGCAAATACATTACCAGCTGATAATGCAGGTCGGGACTTTTAACAACTGGATTTGACACCTCTGTTATTGTAGAAAGAGCCAAAGCTAGTGTGGTGACATTTTCTCAAGTGCTCCATGTTAGCCCAGCTTCACTACTCACATGGGAAACTGTGTTAGAGAAAACAAAACATAGCTAAAAATACTGGTAATGAATTCATATGCAGACTCAATGAAAGACAGATGCTATGGTACATCTTTGGAGGGGAGTCATGGAGGGATATTTCAAGCAGCAGAAAGTCCATAGCAAACCTCAGAAGTAAATATCCTTGTCTCTGAGCAATGTCTCATCTGTCTGTATGACTGAAATGTTCAGCTGTAGGACTTTAGGCATCAGAGTGACATGGATACTGCCACAGCTTCAGAGAGTGCTGCACTCCTGCCCAGCTGCACCATCCTGCAGAAATGGTTGTCAAACCAAACTTGTGAGGCAGAGATTCCTCTTTGGCCACATGCCTTTGGAAAGAGTGACTCATTTTGATTGTCCGGTGACTTAACCGTGCCCTGTGCATTGGCTGTTTCACCAGATAATGGTCCTTGCCCCATTGAGGAACACACACAGAGTGCAGCATGACTGAAGAGCCAGCTGCTTATAAGTTGGACAAAAAGTATAGTCTCTGCCCTTGAGTGAAGCAGCTTGAGTAAAGAAGTACCACTAGTGAGGGGCACCCCCTGGGGCCACACTGGTTCAACAGTGATCTGGAGGCATCATAAAATTCTCTGGGCAAACAAAGAGTACAGTGGGCTTTCCCTTCCCATACTGACCTACTGCTACTGCCTGACACCACTCAATAGTTAAGACGGAGCTTGAAATTACTTTGACCTGTGTAATCCTGCACAAAGGAAATTTATTTAGGTACCTATAATATTTTTTTTTCCTTTCTCTCTTCCCTTCCTGGACATAGTTAAGCAAAAAATAAAATTAATTTCTCTACAAGACTGGGCTAGTTTGCTGAGCATTGAAGCAGTGCACCCTGTATCCTTGCAACTGCACATGGGAAACTTATTTCCATCCCACCGTGACATGTAAATAGCACACAGCTGCTTTGATGAAGAACCAGTCTCCACTTCCATCTCCCAGGCACATGGAATGGAACTGGGGATATGAGGTATAAATCTCTGTCACAACACAGCATCAAGATGGGTTTGTTTCACTGATGACTGCTGCACTCTCACTGTGTCCCCCACAACCCACAGACAGCAGCAAAGAGTATTGAGATTGTAGAATTTAAAAATAATCCTGTCATGCTGGAAGGTTAAAGGCAATTTTTAAACGGATTGTCTTAATTTTTCTACAGCCACCAGAGGATGATTAATAGCAAGTTTACTTACTAATCCAGCTTGGTTCTGTTTTGCCTTAAACTCAGGCCCTGGCAGTGCAAACAGTTTACTCATTTTGTTGGCTGCTTCTTGTTAGGAACTTCAGGGGATACATTCATACTATGGACTTCTGCAGAAGTGCTCCTGTCCAACTAGGTTTTGAAGGCTGGAAACAATCTGTCATTCTGCCTCTTCTGGGTGATACTCATCTCTCTGAAAGTCTGAGAGATATAGACAGAGATTTTAGACAGAGAATTTCCTCAGATTTCATTGATACAAGTATACCACCCATTTATGGGCACCATGAGGATATGGTCACTGCTGTGCTCTGTTCCTGCTGGAAGGGAGCTCAAGTGCTCCTTGTTTCTGTCACAAGGGCACACTTGGAGTCAGCTCTGAAGCTCATTCCTCACCTGCTTCCTTGGAAATTACAGCATAAGCACAAAGGGGGTCAGACCAGTCCCTCACTTCCTTCCAAAATCATCTTTGATCTTCAAGAGCTCTGCAAAGCAAGTGTTCAATGAGCTCTGAACACTGAAGCAGTAAGGCTTCCTGACAGCCAGAAATCCAGTGGTGTGATGTATCTCCATTTGTCTCTCCTTCTCCTGCAACGCCACTGTCATCAGGTCTCTTCTTCTGAGCACAAGGCCTGTCTTCCCTGACCTGACTGCAGGGCTGACGCTAGTGCCAAAGCTTTGGCTTTGTTTCCTTTGAGGTTTTAGATGCTGTTCAGAGCAAGTTGCAAACACCAGACAACACTAGACTGGATGTCCACCTTTTGTTCCCAAACAAACATAATCTCATCACTTATTGCCAATGCCTCACCACAGAGATTCTCCACATTTGCTTACCAGTGACCCAGCAACACAAGATTGTGCTGAGACGACAATGCAGTGCAGCAATAAAAACCCAGAGAAACTTTGCATCTTCCTTGCTGCTTGCCCCAAAACATTAGTGTCTAAGCAAGACCCAGAGGTCTGTGCCTCTTCCCCTGCTAACAGTGCGGTTTAGGGCTGTGCAGTGCTCAGAGCTCCGCTGCAGCTGCTGCCTATTGATTTCCAGGCTACTGAGGCATGTGTCAGAAATCCAATACTCTGAGGTGGCTGTGTGTGTTATGTGTTATTCTGTGTACCCTCCAAATCCAAACAGTCAGCACAGAGCCTGAAGCACTAACAGCTGATACAGTTACTTAATAGTGTTAATATTACAACAGTACAATATAAGAAACACCACCATTTGGTCCTATCCTGTATGAAAGCCTCCTTGGGATGGCCAGCAGACAGATTTGTCTGGGTTACTGTGAAGATACTGGGTGATCTGGACTGCTATTAGGAATTTAAAAACAAGCCTGAACTTACTCAGTTACAGCAATGCAAAAGACACTTTTCTAACTTGTGATTGAAGATGTTGCTGGAAACAGGTTCTTTCCCTTCCAGAACTGCTTTCAGGACTCCCTCCCCTTCTTTGCTTCTGTTAATTTCTCCTTCACACACACCGTATTTCCACTTAGACACACACACACGCAGCATCACTAATAAAAAGTCACCCATTTGCACCATGTCCAAGTGTTCACCTTCATGGAGTCACATAATTCTCTCAAGCCAGAGCACCACTTATCACCATTTACCCACAGTAAAGGTGCCTATACCATCCCACCGCTATGTAAAGATTTTCATTCCAGGCATTCACTGCAGCAAAATTTGCCTCTGGCTACGTAAGATTTCATCTCTGCTCCTCATTGCATAGATGCCTCTGGGAAGTTTTACAAATCACTTAAGTGAAAGAGTCATCAGGTACAGGATAGTTGGCTCTGCACCACTGACAGCCCCAGATATGAGACAGATCTCAGCCTGGGAAAGTTTCCAGTTAGGACATGATCTACATTTTGCTTTGATTTCCTGATTGACAAACTTTTCTATATGGCGAAGGATCTCTAAGCTGTTCCTAAGCTTCCAAACTGCATCTTTCTTGGTTACCAGATGTACATATAAAAAAAATTGCTCACCTGGGGTTTGTCATTTCTCCCAGAAATAGTTGAGTGTCTTTTAATAACTACAGAAGAAATACATAGCAGAAGCACTTATTTGCCATCTATTAACATGACAGCTGTATCTGCCATGCCCAGGATTCCATTTACAACTACATGGGAAGGAAGGACAAGACCAACCACCTCAGGACAGCAGCTGGCAGGATTAACTCTGATTCGTTTGGTCCTGCTGATCCAGACCCTATGAACTAGGAGCTGGGCTCAATGAGATTCTGAGGTGAGTTTCAGATGTGCATCAGTGACAGATGGCTCAAGACACAAAGACAGGCTTGGACTCACCCTTCACTTATGCCACAGTTTCAGGCTCCCTCTTGAACTTCCCTCAAACCAGAGCAGGCATTAAGCTCTCATCTATTGCACCAAAATTCACTCAGAACTATCGCACTTGACAGTAAGCAGAGAAACACTACCCATCCATCTCTCAGACAGGAACATCAGTATTTGCATCTCATGAAGACTACTTTCAGTATGCCACTGGATAGAATTCAGTGGTTTTCTTTTTTTGTCCGTTTGGTGAACGAAAACCATTTGAGAAATGAGCAGGGTGTAAAAGCAACACTACAGCTTTGTCAACATATGTTAAAAGTCATTACTGTGACTGTCTTGCTTCCTTGTCCACCTCATTGTGACCCAGCTCCACCTGTCAGTAACAAGTTAATGACTACAGTCTATTTCAGATCAAAGAAGGAGGCAAGACATTTGCAAATCGTTGATATTGACTGTTGGTCTTAATAGAAATGCTCTGGAAAAAGACAGTAATTGCTATTTAAGTGTTTTGATCTCTTTCAAACTATCAGGCAAGGAAACAAGGACCATGGGGGGAAGAGTTAAAAAATGTAAAGCCCCCTTCACTTGCATGTAGCGTAGGCTCCCTCCTCCAGTGTTTCATAAAATACTGGAATTTACATTTTGTACAGCTCCTTGGTATAGCTGAGGCACTCATCAAGGCTTTAATAAAGCAATCATTGGACTTTTGCCTGATGTAGTTATTCATTCTGAAGTATTATTCTAGTTCTCATTCCACTTGTCTATATTTGACTAATGGCAGCAGTGCCACACACACTTCCAACTCTCTTTATGTGCAGAGACTCAATATTTCTTTTCTCAATTATTTCTAAAATAACATCTATAATCACTCTAAGCTTTCTTTTGTGATACATATAGCAACACTTTGGTGCCTTCTGGGCTTCTATTTTAAGTAACCTTTGTATCAGGAAGCCTGTCCTGGGGGCTGGAGTCCTGTTCAAAAACAGGATAGGGATCACTCAAGCAAAAGAAATGTGGATTTCCTTAGGGTAAGTATTTTGGCGTCACTGCAAAGCCCTTTTGGAGAAATCCTTACCTATTTAATCTTTAGACTCATCCGTAGCAAAGCCATCCTCAGCTCTGAGTTTGAAAGGGTGAATGAGCTGCTATGCTCATGCTACTTAACATACAAGCACTTGTCCAGAGGGCTGGCCAAAGCAAAAGCCAAAACTGGTGTCCCACTAACCCATGCAGAATTTGACCTGGAAGCCTGAAATCGGGGGTCAGCTCTTCTTGCAGTTCTGGGTTCAGCACTTGTCTTATTTCTCGCCTGAGTTTCCAAGACTGGAGGAAGGGGAAGGAGAAATCAATTTGTCCCTCAACTGCTGGAGAGAGACCAGGGAACTGCAGGGGCAGACGTTCCTTTGGGTGAGGTGACCTCTGCTGAGCGCTCACAGCAGCGCGGACGTAGGAGCCGGAGGCTGCAGTGCCAGTCCCGTGCTGCCACCTACCGCGGGGAGATCCCGCCGCTAGCACCGGGGACACCCCCGGGACGGTGCCGCAGGGGGAAGCCGGGGGCGAGTCTCAGCAGCCAGCCTTTGCTCCCTCAGGCGCTGCCAGCTCTTTTTCCGGGGAAGATTTCACCACACAGCCTTTCGAGCACCTCAGAGATGCACAACGCTCAGCTACTGTGTCCAGAAAGACAGCTTACCTCCTTCACCTCATGTCTGGGGGGCAATTGGTGGGATGATGGATAGTGAAAGAACACTATATTGCAGATAAAACTGACTGTTGAAAATAGAGGAATCCAGACTAGAATGGATCAAGGCTTTGAGCTAGAGTGTGTAGGGGGGGGAAGTCCCTTTGTTCTAAAACATCCAACAGCAGCTTTTCACTAATGGAATATCAAGAGAAAGAATATTTATAGGGATAGCTTTGTTCTCTTAATAAAATAATCATAGCTGCCACTTTGCCATCTATGCAGGCATATGGTAGATGACTGCTAGGTAACCAATGCCCATATGGTAGAGAAACTCCATACCCAATTATGCTGATTTAAATCTCTCCGGTGCATCAAGGTAAAAATGATCATATGCCAGAGATATGTCCTTCCCAGGTATGCAGATTTAATTATTCCTGTGCATCGGGAAAGCAAACATAAAGCCATAATTTGCTCAGTTATGCCAGTCCATCTTCTGCTCAGTGTCACAAACTAGACCCTTTATAAACAAGGTGAAGAAGGGATGTCTTTATGTCTGCATCTTAAAGTGCAATTCAAGGATCATTTATAACCAACTGAACAAAGATTTTATATATATATATATACTTACTCTCAAAACAGACATATGCTTTGGCATTTCTAGCCTGAGAAGACAAATGAGAAACCTCAGGCTAGTTTTCTTTGAATCTTAGTTAAAAAACATGCTGCTTTGTACTGAACTGAAATCCCACTCAATTCACGCTTTAATGACACCATTCAATATATGTTTAAAAAGGACTGACAGCAATTCAGTGATATTGTGCTATGACTAGTAAATATAAACTATCCCCCCTCTTCCAAAGGAGTCTAGCTATATGCAACAGGACCCAGATTCCATCATATCCGAAAACCTGAATTTGCTGCCATGAGCCTGCTGGTTTAAAATAGTTCAGCTCAAACAGTGAGATATCAACAGAAACATTTCACAATCAGTGAAGGTGATATAAATACAGCTTCCATCATCACCCTGACACTAAATGAAATAAATAACAGGGTTTAAACTCAAAGCTAGAAAGTAGCCTCTTTGGGAACTAACAGCTACAATGAGTATGTGTCTACCTACCTGACACAATCAATAGCCCAGTGTTTTTTTTTAAAGAAGGAAAACAGAGCATGAAGTAGGTACACGAGCTGTAAAGTTCCCAACTGTTATTCTCTGGTAGCTGCTTTTTAATAGACACAGCTTAACAACTATAAAAGATGTATCTGCTAGGCCAGGTTAAGATTAAAGACAGAGCTGTAAGCAAAGCAGGCATGCACTTGGTAACAGCTTCATGGAGAACTGGACAAGTACTTGGAAGATGAACAGACTTCAAGTTAAAAACATGCCTTCTAATGCGAAAGCTACATTGTGGCTTTGTTGGTTTGTTTAAAATAAAAACTCACGAGTTTTGGGACAGATCCTGCAGCTTCAGCAATATCAATGAATAGAAAAAGGAGCATTGAACCCACCCCCTTTTTATGAGCATATTCTAGACTATAGCCTGTCTGTTTGCTGTCTTATTTCCCTCTTGCCTTACCTCTGTCCTGCATTCTCTGCAGACAAAAAACAAAGCTTTTCCTCCAGCATGGCATCCCAGACCTAGAGACAAAGAAATACAAGTGTGTAGTGTCTTGAAGGAGCTTGTGGATGTGCAGATGGAATTAAAACCCAGCTTCTTTATAGGGCTACACCTTGACAGAGAGGCAAGTCCATCCGTTCTTGTAAAAAACAGGAAAACTCTGCTTCATGTGAAAGCCTGATTGTGAACCATCCAGGCTGCAGTTTGCTGCAGGGATGGAGCAACCTCACATGTCCACAGTGAAAGAAACAGATGGTGAGAGAAGGGTGGACAGATGAATGGGTAAATCTCAAGGAGTTGTGCATGTTCTTAAAGGGTATGTTTGTCTTTTATGCCAGCTGCACAGAAACCACAGACAACAATATATTCACAACACAATGTAGTCCAATAGCTCAGGGTTCCTGTTCAGAGGATGAAAATATCCACAGCCACTCCCCAATGTAATTGATAAGCCAGTTTTCTTTGGAACTTGCCCTCTTCTTACACCTCCAGTTTAGAAATTGTATGTATTTATATCCCTTACTGAAGGAAAATAGTAAGAAACCTATTCACCTTTTGAACTGGTACTCCATTTTTTCTTATGCCTGTCAGACTTAAGAACATGCACACATGGTCTCCACAGGACAAAGGGTCATTATGCCCATTTTCACCAAGGCTTGCTAAAATGCATCCTAAAAAAATCATGGCTACCAATAACAGTTTTCTAAGCTAATTCCAGTTGCAATAACTATGTTCCTCCTACAGATTCTGTAGTAAGATGGCATTAAGCCTATTTCTGATCTATGCTATTGGAGGCTTTTAGAGAATCCCTACCTTCTAGCTGTATTTGAGAGGAATTACAATTTCTATAAGAGTAGCACATAACAGCATTCCCTCTCTTGTAACACATGCAAAGAAAGAAGAGAGGACACTATTGTTGACACAAGATACTATTTCATTTGCATAATAAAACTGTACATAAAATACAGGTTCCCATAGAAGATGAGAGCTACTTTAGATCTCATTTCACTTTAATGTTAGATCACATCAAATTTGTCTTCTGTGCCCATTTTGTAGTTTGCAAGCAAAACCAGCTAGCACGAAAGCAGTCTGGCATTGCAGCTTGTGACCAAGAGGCAAAAACCAGCAAGCCACAAGTGTGCCAGGAAGAGGTTACAAACACTATTCTTATGCAGCACTTCTAGTTTTGACTTTCTGCCTAGGATCATGCAAAAAAAAACCTCAAGCATTTATCAAAGGATTATATTTTCTCTCCTGACCTACCCAAATGATTAAAACTTTTAGTTTTTCTGAAAAAAATCCCCCCCTCCCCCAAAATATTCCTTTTTACCAAATGGGTTTTTTTAGGTTTTGGTTTTGCTGCAGCAATTCAACACTTCCATAAATGCAATGCCTAAATACAAAACCTACATTATGCTTCAGGTGCCTTTAGGAAAATATACAGAAATAACACACACACACACACACACAAAAAGTGCTGGTACTTTATCTTGGGAAGAGGTGAAAAGATGTAACTTTTGCTATGAAGGTAATGAACACTTCTGCATCTCTCATGTTTGCAAACAGTTTTGCTTGTGGCCTCACATACATTAAGTCTTTAACAAATTCAACAAACTAATATTCTAGCCAACCAAGAATATGCAAACTATGGAAAGCAAAACCAACAAATCCACAAAACAAAACAATATTGCCCTGTTTTAGAAATGTATTTACATGTATTTGACACAGCAAAAATTCCTTCATATGATAACTTCCAAGATGAAGAACCTGGAACAAAAACAAAAAACCAAAACAAACAAAAAACCCAAACAAAAAAACCCCAACAAAACAAAGAAACAAAAACCCCCAAACAAATAAAAAAACCCCCCACATTTTTCCATCTCTCAGAGAAACATGGGTAAGTTGCCTTATGTCAAATGGTTATAAAAGTGTGTGAGGATACAGTGCCCTGGCATCAGGATTTATCTCACAAAATGTCCAAAAGTCCAGCTATGATTTGCCCTCAGTTTTATTTCATCTTAAAGCCAAGATGTAGAAAGTAAGATAGAACATCAAATCCTTAGGATAAAATGAAACCTTAGTGTCTGATAAAAGAATCAGTCTCAGAACTGTAAATGCCCCAAACATCAATATATTTCAGTTTTGGGCTCCTGTAAGTCCAGTTTTGGTAGAGCAGTTGGAGGGGGAGTCCCCACAGAAGTGCTGCAATTGATTAATTTCATGATTGTGCAGCATCTCTCACCAACCTCACAAGATGCTGAAAGGCCACTGTTTGATACAAAATCCTCTTATAACAATCCACTGTGATCCCTCATCTTCCTCATAAATAATAAACAATTTTTTTGTGTTGATGCAGCTTTGTGGAAGTAAACACAATTAGGCCTCATGCTAAAATGAGCAGCATACTAATGAGAAGTGCTGAATCAATTATTCCCCATGAATTCAGGGCTATCAGCAGCTTGAGATCAGACATGGCAGTTTATACAGCATTCACAGATGCCCACCAAGAACTAAGCAGAGCAGAGCCATGCTGAGCCTCGACTATACACACAGATTCCTCACCATCCTTACCTCATTTTTTTAAGTTAAGCTGATTTTGCTTCACAGCTTGGAAATCTTATTCCAGCTTCCCCACCTTCACTGGCATTTCATGAAGCCTGTGGACTGGATTTAAAAAAAAAAAAAACCAAAACCAAAAACAAATGCCCAGAACAGCCTTCCACAGGTTAGAGTCAACATGAAGCCTTTTTGAGGGAAACATATGTGTGAAAGCCTGTCAGTTCTTAGGCTGTAAATACAAGACTACTGAACCGATGTTTACAAAGTGCTCCGAAAGCCATCTGTCTGGACGCACTCTCAAGCGAGCATGCACTGAATCCCACACCTAGGGCAGCACGACAGCACGCAGAGCAGAGCAACCCTGTGGCTCCCACGAGCATGGCGCTCCCTTCTGTCTGGGTCTGCTTTTGTCACTGCCTGCTGGTCCTGCTGATGTGAACTGAGGAGAATGTGAGCTAAAGGTTATCTCACAACATAAGCCCAGTTATATACGGCATCAGTGACACTGATGGACTCATTCCCAACTCAGGTGTGTCTAGCCAGACCTTTGCTACCCACAAAATAATCTATCGTTGCTTGCGAGCACAGAAGTGTCGGCTCTGCGATCCTCGCTCACAGCATCAATATGAGCCAGCTTGCACTTTCTAAGATTAATTCCTTTTCTACACCCTGTTGCATAACCACTCGGTAGCACGGTGTTTCCTTACATCCCTGGTCATACATCTCACCCACAACCAGAAAGGAACATTTTAAGAGAGATGCTGATGCCTCCGGGTCCTCTTTCTATCTTCACATATCCCCTAAGTTTATCCAAGTAACAACTGACACATAGAGGGCTGCCGAGATGAAACCAAGCCATTTTATGCAATGTTCAAACCAGAAAGAGTGCAGCTCCAGCACGGTTTCAGCAGGTAGATACAAAACTGGAGAGCACAGGAAGGAGCAAACAAATCAAAGGAACAGGTTTGTGAATGTGGAAAAGGAGAATGTGCTTCTAACGTCACAAGTCAGTTCACTTGTAAAGAGGGAAAGTGCTGCTAGGAATTGAAATCAGGCTGGTGTGACAAGCAGTTTGTTAAGAGATACGGGCAGGCCAGAGCGGGGAAATGCAGCAGCAAGGACAGAACGTGGTGAGGAGCTGCACGAAGCCTCACAGGGCTTAGGAGTGCCAAGGAATAAGGAATCCCGCAAGCAAAGTTCTGGTTTCAGGCATCTGAAAGGGAGAGATGACAGGTGAAAAAGTAGCTTGCAGAGTAACAGCCTGACTAGACTCAGCATTTGTATCATTGTACAGAACATGTAAAGAAGCACTGAGGTACCTATACAGCTATTCAGTGTTACCAGTCATGTAGGGCTCCTATTGCAGACCCTCAGACATTCAGCTCAGCCAGTGGCCATTACAATCCCTCTGCAGAGGGATTTGGACAGGCTGGAGCAATGGGCTGAGGTCAGTGGGATGAGGTTTAACAAGGCCAAGTGCTGGGTCATGCACTTTGGTCACAACAACTCCAGGCAACACTACAGGCTTGGGGAGGAGTGGCTGGAGAGCTGCCTGGTGGAAAAGGACCTGGGGGTGTTGATTGACAGCTGGCTGAACATGAACCAGCAGTGTGTCCAGGTGGCCAAGAAGGCCAACAGCATCCTGGCATGTATCCGAAATGGTGAGACCAGCAGGAGTAGGAAGGTGCTCATCCCTTCATCAGCACTTGTGAGGCTGCACCTTGAGTACTGTGTTCAGTTTTGGGCACCACAGTACAAGAAGGACATTGAGGTGCTGGAGAGGGTCCAGAGAAGGGCAACAAAGCTGGTGAGGGGTCTGGAAAGCATGCCTGATGAGGAGAGGCTGAGGGAGATGGGGTTGTTTAGTCTAGAGAAGAGGAGGCTGAGAGAAGATTTAGTGCTCTCTACAACTACCTAGAAGGAGGTTGTAGCAAGGCTGCTGTTGGTCTCCTGAATTACTTACTAATGATAAAATGAGGGGAAATGGCCTCAAGTTGCATAAGGGGAGGTTTAGATTGGATATTAGGAAGAAATTATTCACTGAGAGAGTAGTTAGGCACTGGAACAGGCTGCCCAGGGGGGTGGTGGGGTCACCGTCCCTGGAGGTGTTTAAAAACTGAGTGGACGTAGCACTTGAGGCTATGGTCTAATGGATGGATAGATAGATAGATAGATAGATAGATAGATAGATAGATAGATAGAT
>JANIJG010008791.1:0-28917 GCA_024611175.1 Megaceryle torquata
AGCATCTCTGTGCCCAGGAAAGGCTGAGAGCCCTGGGGCTGTTCAGCTGGAGAAAAGCAGCCTGAGAGGGGAGCTGATCAGTGCTGATCTATAGCTAAAGGGCCGCTGTGGGGCAAGAGGATGGGGCCAGGCTCTTATCAGTGGTGCCCAGCAACAAAACAAGGGTCAATGGGCACAAATTGGAACTCAGGAGGTTCCAGCTGAACAAGAGGAAAAACTTTTCTGCTGTGAGGGTGGCAGAGCCTGGCCCAGGCTGCCCAGAGAAGTTGTAGAGTCTCCTTCTCTGGAGAGATTCCAAATCCACCTGGACAATGGGATCCTGGGCTCTCTGCTCTGGGTGACCCTGCTGGAGCAGGGGGGTGGGACCAGATGATCTCCAGAGGTCCTTTCCAACCACCACCATGCTGGAATCCTGTGATCTGGGTTCTGTCCCCATAGGCAGGGAGACCTGGGAGTCTCCAGGGGGCGGGAGCAAAGGGGACCAGGGCAGGACTCACCCTGACATCTCCCTCACGCTGGGCAGGGCTGCTGCTGCAGGAGATGACCATGGCAGGGCTGCATGAGCTGCGCTTTACTGAGGAGAAGCCACTGCTGCGGAGCCAGGACACTGAGCTGGTGAGTCTGATGACTGCACTGGCTCTGGCTCCTGCATGTGGGGTGCCAGGATGCAGGTGCTTAAGTGGGAGCTTGGGAGTGTGTGTGTGTGTGCTGGTGTTGGGTGCACGTGTGGCATTCAGTGCATGTGTGTGTGCAGGCATGTGCTGGTGTCAGCACACACGTGTGCGTGAGTGGGTGCTGGTTGGGTTGCGGTGATGTATGTATGTGAAGATGTTGCACGTACATGCTGGTACACGCTTGTGTGTGTGCACATGTGCACGTAGTGCACGTGTATGTGTGTGGGTGTCATAGATGGGCGTGTGGGCTTTGTGTCCCCCTGAAGCCAGAGCTGCCATGGGTAGTGGGTGCTTGCAGTGTTGGGCCTTTGTGAGTTGGGTGGGAGGAAGGTGCCATGGGAGTGATGCGTGATGAGGGGATGTCTCTGTCCCCAATGGCTCCTTCTCTCCCCAGGAGAACTCGGATATCTTCCCCTCCACTGTGGATACAGACTGGAAGGTAGGACCAGCCATGGGGTTGTCCCCTACCCTGGGTGTGGGACAGCAGCCTGTGGCTGGGGAAGGTTGTGGGACCCTGAGATGGGGGTGTTGCTGTGTTCATCTTCCATGGGTACATAGTGCCTGGGCAGTGTGTGTGGGCACTTGGCCACAAGCCGGGGACAAAACCTCTTTAAAACTGGCAATTTCTTCTCAGGAGGGCTGAGCTGCTTTTGCAGCCCCTCTACCATTGCCATGGTAATGGTTTCCCAGGTGATGACAGCTCCCTGCTTACATAAGGATGTTTGAAAGCCTCTTTTCTTTTTTGGAGGGCTGGGACATTGCCCCACCCAAACCACCCACCTCTGATAGAGAGCAGGGCCCCTCTGCTCTCCTGGCTGGTGTGTGCCTGCCTTGTACCTCTGTTCCACCTCTTTGGAGGAGCCCCATGATGTGGCCTCAGGGCTCACTGGGGCTCAGCTCATGCCTGGCTCAGGTGTTGGTCTTCATTGCTCTACCCCCTCCCAAGGGCACCAGTGACCAGCTTCAGGTTGCATGTTGCTGTCTGGCCAGTGGCTGGGACCACCAGGAGAGTGGGTTTGGGTGTTGCCAGCTGAGCCCTAACAGGTCCATCACTGAAACAGCAGTGCCTGCAAGGATAAAATAACTGTGGATTTAATGCATCCAGGGAGAGGGGCAGGGGCGCACAGATCCCTGTTTTGTCAGACCCAAAGGAGTGCCCAGGCTTTTAGGGCTGGCCTGCTTGGTCTCCATCAGCCATGCAGGTGGCAGGGTGCAAGCTGGGCAGGGAGCAAGCACTTTTCATCAGGATGCTGGACAGTGGCTACTGTGGTTCACAGAGCAAGAGATTTCTGGTGGCCCTCTTGGGCCTCGAGGCCACAAAATTATTCAAAAATGGCAGTGGTGGAGAAGAAATGCCACCCTTCCCAACAGCTCCAAAGCTGGTGAGATGCTGGGGCTTGGAGCAGCAGCATGTGCAGGTCTGGGCTGCTTGTTGCAATGCTTGCTCAGGATCCCTGTTGACCGCTGGAGGGAAACCAAACCTCCTGTGTGTCACCAGAGTGAGAGCGAGGAGGGAGAGGAAGGCAACGAGGGGGCTCCTGGTAGTGCTGCAGGCACCAGTATGGCTATTTCTCAGCTATGCTGGCCAGGGCTTGGTTGGCATGCGCAGGATGTTAAAGAGCAGCCCAGTACAATCCTTAGCACACCATTGTTTCAGGAACTGGCCTAGAGTGATGTTGAACCTTGTCCCCGGTGGCACCTGGATTGAGCATGTCTGGATGGCAAGTGTCATTGTGATGCACCTGCATTCCCCTAGTGCCTAAAAAAATGGACTGGGCAAGGATCAAAGTGACATTTTCTAAGCCAGCCAGGCACTGCACACCCCTGTTTCCCCTCCAAAAGCCTTAGGGTGGGGATGGGATGAGCTTCCCAGGTTGTTCTGGGGCAACCTCCTCCTTTGCCCCACCTCAGATGGTTCACTGCAAAGGCTGGGGGCTGCCTGCCCTTTCTTGGAGAGATCTTGCCCCATTATCTAGGCTCACCTACTTGGGGTAATGCAATCCAGCCCCCAGCTTAACTCTTCACCGTCCCTCTGCTTCTCCCCAGAGCCAGTCGCTTCCTTGCTGAGATGCTCTGGCCTGTCTGGGGCAGCAGGGGGACCAGGGATCCCCCATGGCTGCTGCCAGCCAATGTAAGGCCCCTGGGGCTGCTGGCATAAGCCAAGGTGCTGGAGTGATGGGGAGGGGCAGGCGTCTCTGCTCTGGGATCTTGCAGCCCTGGTCCTGCTGGAGGTCTGGGCCGTCTGCCAGGTGGATGGGCTAGTAGCCAATGGGGTGGCAATGCCATTTGATGCCATTCAAGCGGAGCTGGCCTTCTCAGCCCTCCTATATCCCTGACGCCCATTTGCATTCATGCCTTGCTCCACCTCAGCTTTTCCACCCCTTCTTCCCTCTATTTTGCTACCTTCTGTCTTTCTTTTTTTTTTTTTTCCTTTTTCTTGTTCATTTTCTTTTTGCCTGCTCATGCTCTTCTGCATCTCTTGCTTTTTCCTGGAGGCTGTGGCTGCTCGTGCTCTGTGGCTTCACAGGCAGTGGACTGAGGAAAGCAAAAATGGCAGCTGAACCCATGAATAGCTTTTGTACCTGTGCCAGGAACCACCTTGGAGCTGGACTTCCCCCTCACACTTGGTCTTTTGTTAGCAGAGATGCATCTCTCTGGGCTTGGGCCCAAGCTCCCTGCAAGACAAAGCAGTGCAGAGGGAAAGGTGGAGGCAAGGTGGACGCCATCCTGCTGCCTGTCTGTCTGTCCTTTCTCCCATGTCCAGACCCCCCTGACTGCTCAACTCTGACTTGTTTGCAGGACACTGCTTTCAGTGGCTCCCCACCAGCTCTTCATGATCATTTGTCCAGGTCAGGAAAAGGGGTCTCCCCAGGGAAAAGTGGCTCAGCCTTGTTATTATTAGACATCAGAGACCCCACAAGAACAAGCCTGCTGGGTAAAGCCAAGGACATGGGGCTCTGCCATGCGGGGAAGCCCAAGCATGTGCTGATGATGGCAAGCTGGACCCCCACCACCCATGGCTGTGATGTGAGTCATGGCACGGTGGAAGGGCTGATGGCAGCCTCCAGCTGGCACAGAGCATCCCTGTAGTGGGCAGAGAGGCTGGAGGGTACCCAGTGGATGTTGCCATGGACCAGCACCAGCACATGGCTCTCTAGCTCCTTTGGGCAGGCACTGGAGGGACCACAGGACTCTTTCTCCATCCATGATTGCCCAGCTTTGTGCTTCAGTGGCTTGGATGCTGGTTGTACTGAAGCGGACAGTGGTGCTGAACTAGGCAGGGGCAGGCAGGGTGCAGGGGGGTGGCACCCAGAGCCTGCTGGGGGGCTTTTGGGGCAATGATGGCATGAGGCCATCTGTGGGTGGGAGCTGCAGGCAGATGCACTTGCTCTCTCACAAAGCCCTGTTGGAATCAGGGCAGAAACCATCTGCCTGCAGCACATGTGCACATGGGAATGCACATGCATGTGCATGCGCACGCAGCATCTTTGGCCTAGGGACAGGATCCAACCCCTTGGTGCTGCTGGATTATCTTTTCTCCTGCCTTATTTACCTGCCACCAGCAAGATCCATCTGGGGGCTAAATCATGCACATCCCCTGCGTGCCAGCATCCCACAGCAGGTGGGATGACTGTGCTGCTGGCTGAAGCAACAGGGATAGCTGGGCAATGTTCATGTGTGTACACTCATGTGCATGTATGAGCAAGGTCCTGTGTGTTTGCAGGTCATTGTGCATCCATGAGCATCTCCGTGGCATACATGCTAAGCAGATGGGAGAAGGTTGCAGCACACATGCTCCTTGTATGCATATGACCATGTACATGCATGTACCAGAGCATGTACTGATACAGAGCAAAGGGGCCAGCCCCTCGGGGGTACGTGCAAGCACTTTGTGGGGTGCACTTCAGCCTGGGTCATTGTATTGATTTTTCCAAAGTCTGTGTGCACACACATGTGGGGGACATTTTTGCCTGGTCCCCGTGTGCCTGTGTTGCTAAATGTTCCTGTACATATACGTGCACAGTTGTGTGCATATGTGGAGCACGCCTGTTGCATCTCTCTCCTGTGTGTTTAGCATGTACCCATGTCAGTTTGGGGAGGGGCAGCTCAGCATGATCCTGCCTGTTTGTGCAGGGCCAGAGCTGCGTGTGTGCGCGTGATGGGCACGGGTGAGCGTTGCTGGGATCTACCGTGCTGCTGCTGCTGCATGTGTTGCAAGCACTGCGAGTGCAACTCTGTTCAGGCAACCCTGCCTGTCTTGCTCTGCTGAAGGAGGGAAGATGGAGCAAGTACTGCACGGTGCCAGGCGTTTTTTTCTTCATAAACAAGGCTATTTGGGGCCAATTGGAGCATGAATAATTCCCACGGCAGCCAATGGCTGAGTGCTGGCTCCGTTGCAGTGCTCGCCTGCAATGGAGGCCAGCCCTGCCAGGGCTGCGCATCGCGTCAAGGGGGAAGGGAGAGGGAGGGCTTAGCGCAGGGCTGGGGCTCCGCTATAAATCGAGGCGAGGGGCTGAGCCAGCGCAGAGCTCTGCTTCGCCCCAGCCCGCTGCACCGCTGCGCCCCGCGCCGGGACCCCGTGCTTGGCCCTCTCTGCCTGCGCATCCTCATCCTCCTGGTTCGTCACCATGCCTGAGTGCTGGGATGGGGTAGGTACCACTGTTCCCGTGCTCGCTGCCCGCCCTTCCCAGGGAGTTTTGCCCCAGGACCTCCACCGCTTGCCCAGGCTGTACCTCCGCACCCGGCAGCGTCTGACGCGGGCCAGGCAGGTGCTGGTGCAGGGAGGATCTGCTGCTGGGGAGCCCTCCCTTCCCCCAGCCCCACTGCTGCATCTATGACACACTGAAGGTTTCGGGGACGCATTGTCCTTGAGCGTGTCCTCCCCGCGCCCGGCAGAGATGCTGTGGAGGCCAAGAGGGAGTGAGTGCAGCTGCAGTGGCTGCCCTGGGGCTGATTGCTGATGGGAGTGACAGGGGACATGCTGCCCCTTCCCCACCCCTAGAGCTGTAGAGAGAGAGGGTCTCTTGCTGTTTTGGAAACAATCCCTCTGATGCTTTCCAGCCTCTGCGGTGGTGGCGACACCCAATGGCAACAGGCTGCCGTGGAGAGGGCGAGTGAGGTGGGAGCACTGCAGTGGCAAGCAGGAAACCGGGACAGGGCTGAGCTCTGTTAAGCACCTATGGTTGCTGTGACCCACCCTGCGTCCCTCCTTGCTGGAACTATGGGTTGTCAATGTTCCCCCCTCCACCCCCGCCTGCATTCCCTGCATCCCCCATTTCTCCCCCAGCCCCACTCAACATCCCTGCAGCAAAGGGCAGGGCTCTGGTACCCAGCGATGCTGCAGAGGCAGGGATGTACCTTGCTTGTGGGGGGAGGAGGTGGAGAGGGGTACCAGTGTGGGGGAAGGTAGCTGTCTCGTTGGGCATGTGATTTTGGGATGAGATTGCAGGCTGAGTTGTTGAGGCTGTAATGGCAACCGTGAGCATGGGGATGGCAAGGTGACAGCCCTGTGCCCAGGATCAGGCCGCATGGATGCCTCGGGCTCTGTGACCTTGGGCCAGGTCTTTTCCCTGCCTCAGTTTCCCCATCTTCTGGGGGGGATGTTCCTGATTATTGCCTGCTGCCCAATACATCCCTGGGGTGTGGAGGGACAGCCATGGAGGAGCGTTGGGGTCAGGGTGCCCTTCAGGAGCTGAGCATCGACTCAAGAACCCTTGAGCTGCCCTCAGGCGCTGCATCCTCCTGGGGACAGCAGATCTTGGCACTGCAGTGAGGAGGCCTTGTCCTCAGGGTGGTTCCTCCCACCTGAGGCCTGTGTCCTTCAGAGTCCTTGGTGGTGTGTAACCCACAGGAGAATCCCCATACCCGCTCTCCTCCCACCAGCCCATCCATGGGGCTGCTGGGACCTGCAGCAAAGATCACGCTGCTTGGGCACCCTGCCAGCATCCCCTGCCCTGCTTGGCACATGATGCTCCTGCACCCACCAGATCCCAGCTTCGAGGTCACTTCCAGTGGGCTGGCTGGCAGGCATGGGCATCTGGAGGGGACCCCTGGTCCCTTGTCCCTGGGGGATGCCCTGGTCAGCACCTGGGCTCACAGACTTAATTTCCCTTGCTGGCTGGGGACAGTGGCCCTGAAGGCAGGGCTGGAACCCTCCCAGCCAGGGAAAGGGAGGCATGGGGCAGTCCTGGTCTCTATGGGGTCACAGCCATTTCAGATGAGGGATTTTAAAGTTACTTTAGCTGTCAATTTGGGATCAGGCTGCAGCATTTCCCAGGGTGGTGTCCAGGGTCTGACCTCTGTCCATTTGTCCCAGGCACAGTGAAACCTGGCCAACTGGGCCATGCTGTGATTCCCCACCCTGTTGCCAAAACTCCCTCAGTCTCAGGCCTTTGAAGACCTCCTCTGGCCCACCTGTCCTGTCGTATGACCCTCCTTTCCCAAATCCTTTTTAATCATCCCACTCCATGCCCTCCCATCCTGAAACAATATCCCTTGATCCCTTCACCAATCCTAAATCCTATTATCCTATACCAAGTCCTCCCTTTTCCCTTCCCTGGAGGAGCTTTAGATGTCATTCTGCCATGCCAGGATGGCCAGAGCTGGGGGTTTTCTCAGGGTGGCTGCTCTTCTTTCCTTTGTGCTCTCATGGGACCCAGCCACCGGGGTAAGCAGTGATGAGGGGTAGGATGGCAGGGCAGAGGATAGAGAGATGAGGTGTGGAATGTCAGGAGAGTATGTCTTGGGGCAGGCAAGGGTCACCTTATCTCTCCTCTTCTCCCAGGAACATGATATTGAGACCCCTTATGGGCTGCTGCACGTGGTCATCCGGGGCTCACCCAAGGGGAACCGCCCGGCCATCCTGACATACCATGACGTGGGCCTCAACCGTGAGTGCTGGTCTCTGGGCCATAGGGTGCAGGGGCAGGTGGGAATGAGCCTCGGCCTGCATAGGGTGCTGGAACATTGGCCAAAGTGCCTGGCTCAGCTCCTTTGCCCCTTCCTGTGGAGTGTCCCCAGGCTGCATTAGGTCTGCCCAGGCATCTGAAAGCACCACAAGAGTCTGGATGCTCAGCTGAACCCAAAGTCCTGGCTAAGCCCAGCCAGGATGGCTTGGACACCCTGGTGCTGGCTGTCCACCTGCCCATGCCAGGGAAGGACAGGGTATGGGGGGTGCTGAGTTGGCCTCCACTGCCACCACCAACCTGTTGGTATTCAGAGCACAGACCTGGTTGGTGATGGGGCTTACTGGGGGCCAAATGAGATGAGGAATAGCAAGGACACCAATGGATAGGGAAGGAGGGACTTTGCTCTGGATGTAGGGATGTTGTACGTTCTGTTAGCCTGCAGCCTGGGACCTGTGCCCCAGAGCCTTGCCCCCAGCTGTACACCCAGCTGAGCCAGGATGCCCAGTGCCCTGTGAGCAGGGAGAAGCTGCCTCCCACACTAGCAGCTGATGCTGAGTGACCGACACACTATGCGAGCTGCCTCACCATCAACATCTCGATGCCTCATGTTGGTTGCAATGGACCTTACAACCTGTCTCTCCCCTGTGTTTCGTGAGGGATGTCCCAGCACTGATGCTATGGGGCAGGACCCCTCCAAGCCCCAGCGACGGCTGTATCTTGCTGCAGCAGTGGTGGCCTGTTCACAGCAGTGCTGCGGCTGTTTTTTTGTTGCCGAGCAAGGAGATTTGCAGCCATTTCCCAAATCCCATGTTTACTTGAGCCCTTTCTGGGGATTTTGGATAGGGCAAATAATACCCTGGGCTGCTAATCCTGCTGGCCGCTGAGTGGTCCTGCAGCTCTGGGCTTTGCATCCCTCAGTCTTATCCCTGCAAGCAGACAAGGCTCACTCCAAACTCCTTATTCTTCTGGTTGTTCATCACCATGCCTCCCAAAACCAGCAGTGATGCAGCCCTTGCTAATGGTGGCTGTAATCTCTGTTGTGGGTATTAGGAGCCTGGAGAGAAGGGGATGGGAGGGATTTGGTGGCATGTCACCTCCAAGTTGAAGGGCACTGGGAGGGCAGGTGACTGCTTTTTGTGCTCCCCTGGCCTAACAGACCCCCAGTCTGGGGCATTTGGTCTCTGATTCCTGCCTGCCCTTTGACAGACAAGCTTTGCTTCAACACCTTCTTCAACTATGAGGACATGCAGGAGATCACAAAGCATTTTGTGGTGTGCCACGTGGATGCGCCGGGACAGCAAGCAGGAGCCTCACAGTTCCCTCAGGGGTAGGTGCCAGCTCTATGGCCACTGGGATGTCATCTCCATGCCCATTGGGTCATGCCCTGCCTGTAAGTCTCTCCAAACCATGTCAAAACCTTTGGCAGCTGACTGCTCCAGGGGGGGCGATGGGGTGGTTTGCAGGTGGGTGGCATTTCCCTGCCCACTTTGGGCAGCCCAGCTGCCTGATCCAGCTGTCTCACTCTGTGGGTTCTATAACCACTGTCCTGTGCTTCCCTGTGCTGCAGGTACCAGTACCCATCCATGGACCAGCTGGCTGCCATGCTACCCAGTGTGGTGCAGCATTTTGGGTGAGTTGGTTGCTCCTCCACAGCTTCTGGCTGAGGTTGCTGGGCAGGAAGATGAGCAGGGGTCAAGGTTTTGGGGCTGGGGCAGTTGTCCCTGTAAGCTGGCACCCCGCATGTCTTCTTGTGCTCCATGCTGCGAGTGGAGAGGTGCCATGGGGAACCCGTGCTGGAACCCACTGTCCCCCCCCAGCCACACCTCTGCTTTCCAGGTTCAAGTACGTGATCGGGATCGGTGTTGGGGCAGGAGCCTACGTGCTGGCCAAGTTTGCGGTGAGCCTGGGGCTGGGATGGGCTGGCTCTGATTTGCCTGCACCTGCTTTGAGCCCAGGACATGGGGCAGAACAGTGGGATGGCAGTGCCATGGCCACGATAGCCAGGCGATTCTGCCACAGGTCTCCCATTGCTCCCAGGACAGGGCCACATCAACCTTGTGCAACACCTACTCAGGGGGCAGCAGTGCTGGTGGGGGGCTGCCCTGGGCACCTCTCCCCTCCCTGCTGAGCATCACCCCTCTTGCTCACTGCAGCTCATCTTCCCCGACCTGGTCGAAGGACTGGTCCTCATGAACATCGACCCCAATGGCAAAGGCTGGATTGACTGGGCAGCTTCCAAGGTGGGTAGGGCCCTGACTTCTCCTTCCTGGTCCTGGCAGCTCCCCGGGGCAGGAGTCAGCCACAGCCATGGTGCAACTCTGTGCTCCCTCCACAGCTCTCTGGCCTCACCAGCACGCTGCCAGACACTGTCCTGTCCCACCTGTTCAGCCAGGTAAGGGATGCACCTTCCGCCAGCACCTGTCACTGGTCCCCTACCCAGTACCTGAGCCAGGTCACCCAGGCTACACCCTGCCCTGCCTGACAGGTGCTGCAGTGCCACTGGACCTGCCCCGTGCCTGGGGATGGGGTTAGCCAAGCACTGCCTGTGTCCCTCCTGCCTTGACAAGCGTGCGACTCGTGCCCACACCCTGCCCAGGTGCACTGCCCACAGCAGTGCTGTGCCCAGCCACGTTGCCCAGCATCTTCCCCCTCTGCCCTACTGGCCAACATGGCATGGGCAGCCCTAGAGGAATGGGGTGTCTCTGTGGCACTCGGCAATGCCTGCCCTGATCTCCATCCCCTGCTGACACAGGAAGAACTGGTGAATAACACGGAGCTGGTGCAGAGTTACCGGCAACAGATTGGCAGTGTGGTCAACCAGTTCAACCTTCAGCTCTTCCTCAACATGTACAACAGGTGAGCACCTACTGGTAGGGCTGCCCCTCACCTGCACCAGGGTGAGGGGCTGCAGCACTGGTGGGTGGGCCTGAGGGCACCACGGGACCCCTGACCCCTGTTGGGTGCTGCCATAGCCCTCCTGCACAGGCAGACAGTGGTGCTGCCCAGGGTTGCAGGAGTGGTGGTACCTGTACCAGAGCCTTGCCGTGTGCCAGAGCCTTGCCATGTCCCAGAGCCCACAGCCATGGGTGCACATCCCTTGGTCTCTTCCTGCACTGGGTGCTGCTGGCACAGGTCTGGGGAAAGAGGCAGAGATACTGTCTTGTGCATGCGGGGGATGGGAGCCTGGCTGCTGTGCTGGGTGCTGCATCCCCTCGCATGGGGTCTGCTCGGGTCATGGCAGAGGTGGCTGTGGGGTCCTCCAGCCACAGGATGTTGGAACAGCAGGGCTTGGTGCTGCTTTCCAGAGCTGGTGGTGCCCCAGCTCTTGCACTACGGCATTGGTGGCAGCAACTGCCCATGGGCTTACACTGGCTCTCTTTCTCCTCCATCAGCCGCAGGGATCTGGACATCAACCGGCCTGGAACAGTGCCCAATGCCAAGACGTTGCGGTAAGAGTCATGCTGACATGGTACAGGGGGTCTCGGGGCAGTGGAATCCACCCAGGCCAAGCCCTGACTGTGCCACTTCCTCCTCTCACTTCCAGTTGCCCTGTGATGCTGGTGGTTGGAGACAATGCACCTGCTGAAGAGGGGGTGGTGAGTGATGGGGTAATGCCTGGGGGGTGGCAAGCAGAATGTGCCCACACAAAAGCATCGTCATGTTCACTGCCTGCTGAGACACGTGTGAGCTCCCATGTGGGGGCAGCAGGCTCATGTACAAACCTCCATGCTTGTGTGGGCATGTATGCACGTGCATCTGTGCGTGGTTGCCACACCTGGGAAACCTCTCCTTCCTCATATGCCCAGATGTGCTCACAATGTGCTCAGTCAGATGTGTTGGCCCGCAGGCACACTCTGCTTGGCCACGTGCACCCTAAGAGCTGCTGGCACATGCATGTGCTTGCACACACCCGCAGGGTTGTCCACACTTGCACAGTCAGCCAAAGGTACTGTGCAGGTGGCCACGTATGTATGTAAAGTGTAACTGCATGCACACAGCCCCTCCTCCAGCACAGGTACCTCTATGCATGTGCACATGAGCACACTTGTGTGCTTATACACATGCATGTGATACACAGGATGCCTCACCAGATGCCTCCCCCCCTTTCTAGACCCCACCCTTGCCCAGATACTGCCTGGCAGGGGGAAGGTCCTCCCTATCCCATGGCAAGTGATGGAGGTTCTGCAAGCTCAGGGTTTGCCTAGTTGTGCCAGCTGGAGTGCCATGGGCCAGTGGTGGTACCCGCGAGCAACTTCTCCCAGGCTCAGGACACCCCAAGGTGCTAAAATCATCCCTCTCACCTGCAGGTGGAGTGTAACTCCAAGCTGGATCCCACCAACACCACATTCCTGAAGGTAGGCGGGTGGGTCTCTGCGGCTTGTTAAGTGCCCCTCTGCCCCAGGGTTGCAGGGTGTCCCCATCTCCCCATTCCAGGTCTATCTGGGGTTGCGTCAGGGGAGCAGGGTAGCCCCAGCAGTGGCATCCTGCCAGTGTGCACCAGGGGACAGGGTGGGTGGCAAAAGCACCCTCCCCAAAATAAGCAGGACCTTCTCTCTGCAGATGGCTGACTCCGGTGGGCTGCCCCAGGTCACACAGGTGAGTCCCCACAATTTCCCCAGTTAACTGGCTATACTAAGTCCTGAGACATGAACTGGTGCTGTCTCTGGCTAGCAGGGGATGGGTGGGGGTGGGCATAGGGGTATCGCGCAGAGGCTGCCAGAGGCAGCTCAGGGTGGAGCAGGGATCTTGGCCCCAGCGCTGCCTCACCGGATCCTGCTCTCTCCCCGCAGCCTGGCAAGCTGACCGAAGCCTTCAAGTACTTCCTGCAAGGAATGGGCTACAGTGAGTGCCAGGGCTGGGCACGGGGCTGGCGTGTGCCTGCGTGTGCATGTGTGCCAGTGTGCGCATGTGTCCTGCCACGAGAAAGGAGCTGGGCTCCCCTACACACCCATGCTGATGGATGGAGAGCTCCTGGTGCATCTGCACTGTTGTGTGTGCAGGTGTACAAGGTGTCTGACTGTGTGTTCACAGGACCGTGGGGTGTACAGGCTTTGTGGGCACACAGATATGTGTACAAGGACTCTGTGCATGCATACGTGTGTGGACAGGGTCTCTGTACACACATGCAGAGCCCATGTACACAGGTCTGTGTGCATGTGTGTGTATAGGCATGTGTGTGGGCAGGTCTGTGTGCATATCCATGTGTGCGTGTGTGTGCAGGTGTATGTACACCCAACCGTGTGTCTGCAGGTCCATGTGCACATGTGTCTGTGCGTGTAGGTCTGTGTGCACACATGCAGGTGATGTGTGTGCAAACACAGGGCTGGGTGGGGGCTCCTGCCCCAGGAAGGGGCCAGCGGGGCTGATGCTCTCTTTCTGCCCTCCCTGCCCTGCTCCCGCTCCACCCCTGACAGTCACCCACCTGAAGGATCGGAGGTTGAGTGGAAGCACAGGTACCGCTCAGTGCTGCTCAGGCCGTGCCTGCTGCTGCATGGTGCCCGCCTGGCCTGTGCCCTTGAGCTGCCTGGGCACCTTTGGGAGCAGCCTGGGTGTGGGGCTGGCCCTTCCCAGCCAGAAGCCCCCTGCCTCGCTCCGCTTTGCCTGAGATAGCACCCTGAGCCAGGGCTGGAGGCTGAGAAATGGCATTCAGAGAAGTCCCCCCAGTGCAAGGACAGTCTCAGCAGTGTGCCCACCGTTCCCTCCTCCAGCAGACCAGGAGCCATGCCCACCGGGCATCCTGGTTAGAGGTGGGTCTCACCTTCCCTGCACAACCTGGGGAGCCAGGAGAGCTTCTGTCTCGCCTCACTTTTTCCCTGGAGCATGGTGGCCAGATGTCTCCAGTGCTTCATACCCAGTGGTCTCATGCCCAGGAGATGTTCAGCCTGTCCCAAGGCACCCCGTCTTTGCCCCTCTTGCCAGCCTGGAGCTGTTCGTGTTGTCACAGCATCGCATGCTGCAAGCTTGCGCCCGGGGTCATTCACGTTGGGTAACAGGACCGGTGGCTTTGCTTGTGTGGGGCTGTATCGGTGCAGGTCCTGGTGGATTCCAGAGGGAGCTGAGCACCTCAGCTGTCTCTCTGTGCCCATGCAGTGCCATCTGCCAGCATGACCCGCCTGGCACGCTCCCGCACAGCCTCTCTCACCAGCGCCAGCTCAGTGGATGGCACCCGCCCACGTGCCTGCACCCACTCGGAGAGCACCGAGGCCATGGGGCAGATCAACCACACCATGGAGGTATCATGCTGAGGTCCACGCCTGGCGCCAGTCTCTCCTCCAGAGCCATCTCCCATCCATCAGCATCCTGCCAGCACCTACCTGCCCCGTGGATGTCCTCCACCAGGGCCCTTGCTCCTTCGGGGTCAATTTATCTTCTTCGTCATTGGCCTCATCACCGTATACTGGAGAAGGAGAGGGGCTTTCACTTCACTGCCTCTTGGCTCCAGCTCCTGGTTTCATCCGGCAGTCACACATGGTTCTGCAATGGTCCTCACCCTCCCTAGCACTGGCTTGGCCCTGGCTTGGGAGGATGGGTGGCAGGGGGCCAGGGCCAGGGCCAGGAGCGGGGAGCAGAGGTAGGGAGATGAGATGAGATGAGATGAGATGGGGACAGGATGGTGGAATGAAGCAGGGCAGCAGGCTATGGGTAGGACATGGATAGAACAGGGGAGGTAGGTTGGTCCCCTAAGGTCAGCTGACAGTTGGCCAAACCAGAAGGAAGACAGGAACAGGGAGCAGCACTCACTGGGAGGTCCCTGGGCCCCTCCTGGGCATGCAGCTCCCATTTCTCCCTGACAGACCTCCCTGGGGAGAGCAAACCCAGGACCTGTTGCCCCAGACCTGGCCAAGCGTTGTGAGAAATTGCACCCTAAACTGTCCCCTCACCCTGGTCATGTACCCTGACGGCTGCCCTAGGGCAGGAAGAGAGTGCTTAGCCTTGCTCCAGAAGTCATCAGGGCAGGAGGGTGGCATGGGGGTCCCTCTGCCTATGCCCTTACCCAGAGTGGCACTTCCTTGGTCCCTTGTTGCAAGGACAATCACCACCTGCCACCAAAAATGCAGCAGGGGAGGAAGGGGGGCTGTGTGCCCTGGTTTGCTCATTCCTTTCAACACCAGTAGTTCCACTCCCAGCTCTTGGGCTGAGGTCAATAGGGTTCAGAGGCTACTGGGTTTGGGGATGTCTCATGGCAAATCCCTCCTCCAGTTTCACCTCAGCCTGTGGGTGTCACTGAAGTGGAGCTATTAGCAATAAGATGAGACTCTTCCCTGCCTCCACAATGCTGGAGGGCCTTCAGCACTCTCTGCCCTGCAGGGTGCATCACTGGAAGGTGCTGGCAGTGTGGGGTGACCCACAGGACATAGAGAGAACTCTAGTGTCTGGCTTTGCCCTTAGGATTGCTTTGCCCACAGAGCTGGCCAGATCCACCATGGCCCCCCAGATCCACACTTGACACCCCCAGCATCTCGCCTGCACACTGAGCAAGGCGTCTCTCAAGGGCTTGGCTCCCCCCGAGCTGTGGGGCCCCATCCGGCCACCGGTTCCAGGTGGATCCAACCTCTCGTGCTTGGCAGGGGGAGCTGTGTCATCACATAACCCCAGCATTGGCCCCTCAGTCTCTGTTGCCATCCCTGGCCCACCCCAAAAGCAGCAGAGCCCAGCTCCTCCAGCGCCAAGGGTAAGGGAGCCCCCAGTTCTGATGGTGGATGCTCAGGTCTTTGTGGGTAGTCTGCAGGGGACCTGAGGAGGGACCTGTAGGGGACCTGTCGGGTGACATCTGAGTGAGCAGAACCAGCCTGGTAGGAGCAGGTCCCATCTAGCCCCCCCAACAGCACTTATCCCCCAGACCCTGTTCCTACTCAGTGAAGGGGCACAGGGGTCCTGGGGCTCCTAGTGAGTGTACAAGGGCTTTTGGCCCTGAGACCCACACCCCACCCAACACCTCCCATATTGAATGGCCACCCCAAAACACCAGTGTCCCCATTTGTCCCCCACTTTGTTCTGGCGTGTGCTTCCTTCTTGGTGTGACTCTGAAAGCTACATAGCTCCTTTTTACTGTAGATTCTGCTGCGATCTTTTGTTTTCTCAGTGTGTCCTTACAGAAGATAGATATAAATACGTATACATAATATATATAAGGGTTTGTCCAATCCCTGACCTTTTTAGGTTGATTCCCCTTTGCATTCTTGTCCAAGTGGTGCCGCATGGTTCCCCTGGAGGTGGTCTGGCCATGCTCGCCTTCAGTTCCTCACCTTTGTTTTGTTGGTGGGTTTGGTTTTCTCTTGTGGTTTGTTCTTTTGAGGTTTTGTTTTATTGGTTTGGGGTTTTGTTGTTAGTTTTCCTTTTTTTTCCCCAGTCACAGCAGAATTTAACGCATTTTCCTGTCTGAGTGCAACCTGGTTTTGTCACAGTGGCATCAAGGCTGCAGCACTCATGAGACAGCAATATGTAAACCAGATTTATCTAACCTGTTGCTGTAGAGAGGATTTACTGTGTTGGAAAAAAAAAACCAACAAACTAATAAAGATGTTAAGAACCTGCTGTGTTCTTTTCAACATGCTGCAGGGAATGCTGGGCCCCATCCTGGGCCTGCCTACTGAGATGTGGCAAGCAGGGAGGACCAGGGGGGCTGCACTGCTGGGACAGGGGACCAGGGTGCTCATGGAGGCCAGCCCAGGACCCCAGTGTGTATGTGGAGGGGAGCTGTGCAGTACTTTGGCTTTGGGGCAGCTGTAGGCAGAGTGCCTCATTTGTTGGGAGTGGATATGGACTGGAAAGTTGTAGCACAACTTTTGGTTGGATCCAAGGGTGCCCACTGGGGAATGAAAGACCTGTGGCTGCACAACTTTGGGAATGAGCAGGGTCCTTGGGAAATGAAACTTCCCTGTCCTCTTCCAGGACTTCAGGCTTCCTGTTTGTCTCCCCATCTGAATGTCCCAGGCTACAGCCCTTTCCAAGTACATGAAGCCCTTCCTGGGAAGGATCCCTGCATCCTAGACCTTGTGGGAGTCAGGAACCCCCACGCCTTGCCATCAGTCCTAGCCAGCCCTGACACACCTCTGCCTTCCCTATCCCTCTCCTTGAGGAATAGGGACCTTGAATTTCCCCCCTTGCCCCCGACCCCTTCCCTTGTTACTCTTCCACCACAGGGCCAACACATATCCCCACACAGCTCCCCCGTGGGTACTGCAAGCCCAGGGTACCCCTATCCCTGGCCTTTCCTTGATCCCCCTCAGGGTCCTGTTCCCCTGGTACCACCCTGGAGCCATGCAGCACATTGGGGCTACCCTGGGGCCAGTTGCCTGCCTCCTTCTGCCTTCATTGTCCTGCTTCTGGGGCTGTCCTGCATCTGGACTAGTCCCGCAGCTGGGCTAGTCCTGCAGCTGGGCTCACTGAGGTGGGCAGAGGGTCAAGCCATCAACAGAAGCAGCAGCTCTGACAGTGTCCCCAGAGACATGCCGTGGGGATTGCTGATGAAGATCATCTCAACCACACAGGTTGCATGTTACGTTACATTCCCTTGGGATGGTCTCTTCACTGACTGCTTATGGTAGGTTTGAATCTCTCCGAATCATCATTTTCAGGACCAGGTGCAACACAGAATATATAATCTATAGCCAGCTTCGTAATTTCTTTATAAAGTGATGGTTCTAGCAGTTTTTCAGAGATCCACAGTACCAAGCCAAGTGTTTATTGTTCCATCTCCCTCCCACCTTTTCCTTCATTGCCATCCCTCCTTGTAGACACTTCCTCCCCCTGAAGCATGGGCAGCATTGTGGGCAATGCCTGCAGATGGTGCTGCACCCTTGTGAACAGACCCAAAAGTTCCCAGACAACTACACTTGGTTCCCTTCTTAGCTGTTCTACTCAATTCATTGCTGGTACTGATGATAACAAACCTTTCTCGAGGTCTGAATACCTGGTTTCAGTATCACTGAAGGAGCGAGAGCTAAATTCTAATGGTCTCTCTGGTCCTCGTTGCCGTGGGTTTCAATGGGAGCTGTTTGCTGAATCCCCATTCTACATGGACTGGAATGAGTGGGTGTAAGGGGCCTAATTGTTGGAAAAGTCTCAATTCTTGAATCAGTAACTCTAATGTGGTCTCCTGCTGTTCAGCCCACTCCCATGATTTACCCCTTTTTATCAAGTTGTATAAAGGGTGGGCAATAATAGAAAAGCCAGGGATGTGTTTGTGCCAGTAGCTTAAAGTCCGTATAACTTGCTGTAATTCCTTTTTACTAGTTGTATTCTGCCCATGTTCTGACATCTTTTCCAGGGTGTTTGGGGGGAACAGAGGAAGGAACTTTAATCCACCAGTCCCCCAGGAATTTAACTTCTTGTGCTGGTCTTTGACACTTGGATGATGAAATATATAGTCCTAAAGATGACAATTTTTCTCATATATTTTCCATGGCCTGCCTGACCTCTTCAGGTTCCCCCCCCCCATCAATATGTCATCAATGGACTGATACACCTGGCAGACTAGAAATCTCTGCTATAACCTTTGCCAAGGTGTTGTGGGCAGTAGTGGGAGAGTGTTTATATCCCTGAGGTAACCTATTAAATGTATACCACTGTATTCCCTTCCAAGTGACTGCAAACTGATCCTTGGGAAGACATGTCAACAACAACAAAAGAACCCCTCCAATATTTTACTTATTTATTTATTCGTTATAATTGGTCAATGGAGGGGGGATTTACCACTGGGAAACTAAAAAAAAATTGGGGAAAACCAGCTGAATCCCAGCAAAGCTTGGCCTAGACTCAGTGGCAGCACCACCTGTGCTGACTCATTACCATAATTATTCTCATTATTGATAATAGGAAATGCATGGGCATTTCCTGCTGCTGGAGCCACCAGCCTCCAGTTTAAGGTTGCACCTGCAGCTGAAGCTCTTGCCACAGTCACCACATGTGCACAGCCTCTCATCAGCGTGGATGTGGTAGTGCCTGATGAGATGGGAGCAGAGGCTGAAGCTCTTGCCCCACTCAGTGTAAGTGAAGGGCTTTGTGTCACTGTGGGTCAGCATGTGCTTCACCAGGTCCGTGCAGCGGTCGAAGCTCCATCGGCACTCACTGTAGATGTTGGTCGTGACGGCAGCAAACAGCAGCTTCTCCTCATCACCACGCGGCCCTTGGAGAGGCAGATGCAGAGTTGCTGGTTGCAGTCAGAGCTTCAGCTGAAGCTGTTGCCACAGCCCCTGGAGGCATACGTCATCTTGTCAGTGTGGATATGATAGTCCTGGAAGAAGCAGGAGACATGGCGGAAGGTCTCATCACAGTACTTGCAGGCAAAGGGCTTCTCGCTGGTATGGACGTGACAGTGAGCGATGAGCCTCGAGCGCCATCTGAAGCTGCCGTTGCAGCGGTACGGCCTCTCGCCGCTGAGCACCTCAGGAGGAACTATCCCCGGGCACCCGGCGCTGCACTGAAGTCTTCTAGAGCTTCAAACCGAGTCTCAGAGGGTTTATTTGTGATCGGATTTAATGGTGTCGCCCCGGCCGCGGTCTCGATGCTCTCGTCGGCCGGGGAGCCCTGGGTTTCTTCTGCTCGGGGACGGGGTGGCCGGGGGAGGAAGTGGTGCTGTCCCCGAGCGCCTGGCCCGGGGTGCGACCCCCTTTTCGGGAACAGCTCCTCGGGGATTCGCGTGATGCCGCTGCCACGCGCTGTGGGGTCAGGCAGTCCCAATGCGCCGGGGCAGGCACAGGGGATCGTCCCGTGCCCCCCCGCCGGGCTGGCCCGCGACAGGTGGGTCGCCGCCAGGACAGAGACGGCTCATCCCCGGGGCTCTCCCGATGCCCTTCCAGGGCATCAGCGCGTCCTGCCAGGACAGCGGGGCCCAGGGGACGCCGAGCGGCTGAACCAAGCGGAGCCGAGCCCACCCGAGGCAGCGAATCGCCCGCACCGCGCGCCGGCAGCTGTGGCGAGAGTCACCGCCGAGGCCCTGGCGTTGCCACGGCAACGGCGGGCGGTTCAAAGGCGGTGTAACGGCCCCGGGCGGAGCCGCAGGTACCGGTGCAGCCGCTTCCGCCCCGTGGAAGAGCAGCCTGAGGAGCGCTGCGGCCGCACGGAGAGTGGAGCTCTCTCCCGACCGGCTCCAGCGGGGAATGCGGGGGATGGTCACCCCCTCCCGGGAGGCGCTGGGCTGTGGTAGCCAGAAAAAAAAAAACACCAAGAAAACCCCCAGTGAGTCCTGGGGGCCCCTATCCTCCCCCTGCCAAGCTGAAGGCAACAGCTTAAGGCAAAGGGGTGATGGAGGCATGTCTGAGGCCGGCCAACCTCTCGCCTCCCCAGGTGCCTCTGTGCAAGGGGTGGGAGGCTCTGGGGATGGGAGGCTGGTCAACAGAAAAGCTGAAAAAGACCAGTGGGGTATTCTTCCAAACAATTGGATCCTGTTAGCCAGGGATGACTGGGATGTCTGCGAGCAGTGGCAGTCATGGTTCTGATAGATGAAGCAAGGAAGCTGACCATGGGAAGGAAAATGAATGTGTTTGTCCTGCATATGGTAGCCACAGTTTTAGAGCAAAAGGGGGAACATTGTTTGTGTCCTAGCTGGATGCTTAAATATCAGGTGGCTCTTTTGTAGAGGGATGATGTTGACCTCAAAACAACAAGTGTGGTGAATCCTGCCATGTTTCTAAACCCTAAAGAGCCTGTTGCAGATCTAGCACATGACTGCTTACGGACAATCAAAGACGAACCTCTGGAAAGTTCTGACCTGGAACTGTACATGGATGGCAGCAGCTTAGTTGAAAATGGGACGTGGATGGCAGGGTTTGCTGTGGTAATTGCTGAAAGGTACTGGAGGCAGGGAAGCTTACAAACTCGGCCCAAAAGGCTGAGTTCATTGCTTTGACCAAAGCCCTGGAGATAGCTACCAGAAAATGCATAAATATCTGGACTGACTTGAAGTATGCCTTTGGGGTAGTCCATGCCCATGGAGCTGTTTGGAAGGAAAGAGGTTTGCTACCTACCTAGGGCTCACCAATAAAACACCAAGAGGAGATTCTGAGACTACTACAAGCCACAAAGGACCACAAGTAAGTGTCCATCGTGCACTGCACAGCACACCAGAAGGGAAACGTTCTGGTGAACATGGGTAACTGATTGGCAGATGTTATGGCTAAACAGGTTGCAAAACACGGAGTTTTAGCGTTAGTGCCAGTAAAGGTCCCCTGGAGCCCCAGGGAAAGTAAACCCCAGTACAATCGTTTAGCAGAGGCATTAAAGGCCTCAAAGAAAGGTGAGTGGTGGGTGGCTGGAAAAAGAAAGGTAACAGTTCCTCTTTCCGTTATGAATTAGCAAGGCAAAACCATCAAGAAACACGCTGGGGAATCAAATCATTGCTAACTGAATCACAGAAACAGGTAACGAGTGTGGGAATGATAAGGATCATAGTCTGTGGTGGGGTAGTGTGAGAGATGCCTAAAGAACAAGCCCCTAAACTTGAGACCCTCCTTAGGACATACAAGGAGGGAAATTAACCAGGAATTTCCCCTGAAAAGAGGGATACAGATATCTATTGGTATTTGTAGACACCTTTTTGTGTTGGCCAGAAGCTTTTCCCACTTGCACTAACAAGGCTTGGGAAGTAACAAAGTCTATTTTAAAAGAAATGATACTCAGATTTGTCTATCAGAAGGGAAACAGAAGTATCCCACATTGTGGGCAGGAAGTGTGGATTGTGAGAATGCCACCTTCATAGGAAATCAGATAGGATGTGGTACTACTAGGGATGTGGTGGCTACCGTATAGAGCAAAAAGGTCATTGGATGACCAGTCTCAAAAGGAAAAGGTTGGTATTGGATCTGTGGTACAAAAGCTAGGAAAGTATTACCACTGTACTGGTCAGGAATTTGTACCTTTGGGTCAGTAGCACCAAATTAACAGTAACTGCCAAATTGAATACTGTTGTGGAAAAGGGTAAAGTAATTTGGCAGAAAATAACCCCCCTTGCATTCCAGCTTGTCCTCAGATATCAGAGCTGCTGGGTGTGGCTAGGTTTAGATTCTGATAATATCCCATTTGGCACTATTAGCCCAGTCGTATTCAGTATATTTAAACTCTCCCAGCTCCGGATTCACTAACAGCACAGCACTCCTCATTTGGTCACGCTCCACGGTTCCATGCAGCCAGTAAAGAGTTGGTGGTGCCCAGTTTGAGACTAGCAACACTGCAGCTAGCAATGTGAATAGTGCAGTTTATTGAAAGCGACAGATTCTCATGGACTGCTGGTGATAAATGTGCTGTCTGCAAGGCATGTGCAAATAAACAAAATGCATTAAGTTAAAAGGAGCAGCTCTAGAGAGATGTGTAAGTTTTCCCAGGGAAATAGTTGGAAAGTCTGGATCTTACGCAAAGGTGTCCCTGTGGGGTGGAAGAGAGGTTTAGCCTGTCATCTGGTCCTAGGAGTTGGAGACAGTCTGTGATGGTATCTTCCTGACTTGTCCACGATGATGTCTTCCCTAATGTTTTCCCTTCCTTAATCCATTTTTATAATGTTTTTTCACCTTCAAGGTGGAGCTTGTTTGGGTGGTGTTTTCATGGTTTGTGGGGTTGGGTGTTGTGTAGTGTTGTTTGTCTGTCTGGTTTTTTGGGGTGTTTTTGTTTGTTTGTTTGTTTGTTTGTTTGTGGTTTTTTGCTTGGGTTTTTTTTTTTAATTGTCTGCTTTTTCTGGTTGCTGAAGCTGTGGAGGTACATTGCTTTTTTGTTAGTACACATGAAATCTTATCACTCGCAATTCATTGTTGTATACAACTGCCTTTAAAATACCTGTATGCATATACCCCAAATAACAAAAAGAAGCTCTGAAGTAGAGCCTCTTGCTCCCATCAGTGAGGGTAATGCTTGTTTTGCTGATGCTTCTCCTTCCCATTCTGTGCTTTGGAGGGTATCACTGTCTCTGTCCTGCTGTTTTTCAGTAGAAGGTGGTGGCTGAGTTACTTTGCATTGACAGAGGTTTACGCTATAGACTTGGAAATATTTTTCTGTATTGAAGAGAATTGGACAGACTTTATGGTCATCCAGATTTATCTGTAGCTAGGAAGGGCACAACTTGATGCAGAGGCATAATACCTCCTAACCTAGTATAGTGTTTGCTTGGCTTTGTCATGAAGTGCTGATTCAGCTGCAATGATAGTGGCACAAGTAGTAATACCACAAATGTGATGTAAGTAAGGCTGAAATGAATACAGCCCATAAAATGGCAATAACTGATGCCTGTGCACTTGCATCACAGTTTGTAGGCAGCCTCTCCAGTGCAATAGACAGGCCTTATGACAAACCAAGGAGCTAACCTGAAAAGCCTTGAGGGAATTATGTATTTTTAAATCAGAGCTTTATCTGAGAGGGAGAAGAACTGCTTTTACTCATTTAGCATTTGTGATCTTTGTGGGAAATTGAGTTTATCTCCCAGGCAGGCATTAGGATTTAAAATCCAGTACCATGACCTGAACTCACAGGTAGCAAACCTCATCGTCTGTCTGTTGTCACTCTGTTCCTCTGGCAAACTCTGTTCAATAAGCCATTCTCCCCTTCTGAGAAGGGGAAGCCCTTCTGGCTTTTGTGTTCTTGGCTGCAGGTGACTGAGGCTGATGTGAGTGGTAGAGGTTTGCGTTTTATTCCCTCTTTGTTTCCTGCCTTATGATGCCATCTAGGCATCCTCTCTAACACTACCCCTTTACCTTAGGACTCTATAAGTTAAATTTATTTTTGGCCTCTCAGTATCTCTCAGTCACTTTGTAATCCTTCTCCTTGGACTTTCCTTTTTGTGTCCTTCATTTCTTGCTGAAGTTAGAACATCATTGAGAAGTGTCAAGGAACAAGGAGAGGAGGTTTAAGCAAAGAAAGAGGCTTTGCTCGTATTGACAAATGGAAACAGAGGTGGTGACTCTGGCAGGTGCATCTTCCTGAGACAGGGCACACCCATCTCTACTCTAAAGCTTTAGAAAATTACAAATTCCAGCATGGTTTATCCTTGAGTTTGTTTTCTACATTTTCATTCATGACGTGTACTTCAATATCTCTCTTAAAACTCCTCAGCTGATGAATAATTGCTGACCTTGTCATTGGTGTTAATATGGGAAATGGGTTTTGGTTTTGAGATTTCAAGGATTCACAAGTAAGAGTAAAATATGAGAAATACCTAGGCAAAAGCACCTGGAAATAAAGTGTGGGATAGCTTGTTTGCTAGGGGCTCTTTGTTCATTTGTCTATTTGTTTTCCCCTCGAGTAACTTAATTTAGCTTCAGCTCTTCAGCATGGAGAGAGGCATGTTTGTTTTCACAGCATTAGCTTGTTCACAGAAAGAATACAGAAGTAGGTGTTGTCCTGGTTTTCCCAGCCCACCGCAGCTCCTCACCAGATGGTGGTGGTCTTCTGGAGCTGCCAGTTCTAGTCCTGTGGTCAAAGGATGAGTCAGGGTTGTGCTTTCAGAAGTGATTGAGTGTGGCTAATCAAATCTTGTCTGCATATTTTTTTGATACTTTTTGGGAAGTTGTTTCCAACTCAAATGTAATATTGAATACATGGTGACTCATCAGTCCTTTCCATGTTGGATGGAAGCTCTGACCTGAAACAAGTGTCTTACCTTGAGCCTGAGATCAAACTTTTCTGGTTTATGTACTAATGTGAACTGTAAACAACCAGTTCCTTACCAAGTTGATGAAAACGCTTGAGTGGCTGGGCCAGCAGTGGCAGCTCTGCCTCATTCTCCCTGTGCTTCCCATCGGTGCCCACCCAGGTCCTATTTCCTATTGAACATTGTCTTATTTGGGAGAGGGATTATCCTCCCCATTTTGCACCAGTGAATAGCACAGTGACGTCAGGATCTGCTGCTGCTTTTCTCAATACTGTGATAATGCCGGTAAGAATAATCAAATACATCTTTTATTGACTTTGCAGGCAGTAGATCTGACTTACAGGTGATACTCTTGTTAATACTTCCATTATCTTGTTTTCCCTCTGCAATTCTCTAAATGCTGTATTATTGCCAGTGCTAAAAGAATAAACAGCACAGAGTACTTTTCTGCAATTATAGCCTCTAATATTTTTATGTGCATAAATATAACAGCATATAATATATAGTCTTGTATAGTACTGCATTGCTTTTAAAGCTTTGTTTAAACTAATTTCTTTTGGAAACAACTTGCTGTTTCATATCATCTATCACAGTATACTTGACATGATTGTAGTGTCAGCTGTCTCAGGGATTTTCTTGTTTTCAACAGGCTTTAAAATGCTAGTGATTGAGTTTCTTTTGAGCCTGTTGCTTCATCTTTTGGAAAAATCACACCTGGATGGGGTTGAGCACGGTGCTAAATTTCATTTAGCATGTGAATTTATCTTTCTAGTTCTGTGCATTGATTTCTATGGATAGAAATTGTACACATTAGGATCTAACTTTTGCAAAGTCTCTTAAAAATAACATATGTGATGTTGTGAGCACAGATGAAGCTGCTCCTGAAAATGCAGTAAGACATTGTGGAACACCTTTTTGGGATTGCTATGTAATTTGAAGACAAGCTCTACTAAACCATCCTGTTCTAAATTCAGCCTACTGATTTAAGGCCAAATGTTGATTGTTTTAAAGCGTGGCAGTATAATCAAGGAAAATTTGAGCCAAACCCCATTAACAACTAAGAGGCAATTGGTCCTTTAACTTTACTTCTGATTTACCTAAACAATAGCAAGGAAAGCCTTGGTAGCAGTTACAGTACATTATCGTTCTTATTGTTGTTGTTGTTAGTATTATTGCTGCTACTACTCCCTTTCTCATTACCATACAGACTTGTGTTTTCAAGACCTGAAAAGTTTATGTACTGGCTGATTTCCATACCTTAATTATTTAAACAAACAAAAATAAAACCACACCAAAACTTAGCTCTTCTGAAAGCAATCATTATTGCTGGTACTATAATAGATTTTAATATATTTAATTTGCCCACTAGGTAATATATTTAATAAAAAAAAAAAATCTGTTGGAAATTATACCACAGAAAGTGGATTTTGAACTATGGAAAATAAGACAGCCAAGAGAGCCTCTGACCTGGGTTAAGTGTTCAGCTGCTGCTCAGCCAGTATAAATAGGGGAGGTGTGCTGTGATTTTTTTTTAATTTTTATTTTTGTTTAAAGCAATCTGAATATATATGATTTTCATTAGCAAACTTTATACATTCATAACATTTAAAATGTGTAATCTACTCTTTACATGTGTGCATATGTAAGCACAAAACCACACCTTTTTCTTTAGTTAAATATATATTTTAATCACTTATGATTAACAGCTTTATAAAAAGAGAATAGTGTAAGTTGTGTTTCTTTTTAGCATCTGCCATTTGAAAGTTTGCAGAGATGGATAGATATGAAAAAAACCCAAACAAACTTCTGAATAATGTATGGTGTTGGAAAGATACATTCCTTGAGCTCACTCCTTATTTTGAGTGTATTCTTAAATCTTTGTAGAGCATGTGGTACTTGATACATTAAGAGAAAATCAACCTTTAATTTTTATACCGGAGCCCATAACACATAAAGATACTTTTAAAATTCAATTCACATGGCTGTTACCAAAGCTACCGAATGTGATAGTTTTTGTTTTCAAAAGTAGCAACAGATTAGTAGCAATTCAAAATATTGCTCAGAGTTGTTCTTGCATTTTGCATTTTCAAAAGATTCTTTGGTGTGAAAGTGGCCATGTTGCTACAGCAGCAAACCTCTATATATTAATTAAATATATGAACTAGATTTTTTTTTTCCTAGTGTTTGCCACAAATAAAATACGCAAAACACCTTCTAAAGAGCATCTGATGTGAGAATGATTTAGGCTTGTTACTTGCTATACATAGTTGAAATGGGGAATTTGTCTCTGAAGCAATGTGACATCACCTGACACTTCAGTGAAATGAAATGTTGGGCTTCATTCCCATGTTTCCCTCAATTTCCCAATGCTGAGCCTGCTGCAAACCCCACCACATCTCTGTTCTCTCCTGTTGGCACCAAGAGCATGCTGAGCTTCACGAGGGAGTTCCCAGGTGGTGTAATGAGCACCTTCCCCATCTGGGATGCAGGAACCCAGCTCTGCCTTCACAAAAATGCTTCAAAATTTAGATACTTCAGCTTTTTATCACTACTTCTATTTTTCTTTTCAGTGTCTCTGTCTGTGATGTCTGAACAGTCAGGCAGACTGTTGATTTTGTATCCTTTACATTGAGGTCTGCCCAGGCTGGTCAGTGTTCAGCACCATGCTCCCCTGCTGGCAGCGCCAGTTGTACGAGGGCTTGGGGGCTTGGACAGGTGCACTGTGCTCTCGCAGGTATGTGGAGGGATGATCCTTTACGTTGTAGCTTCTGGACTTCCTGTGCTATGTGGGAATTCATCCCATCCAGGGACAGCAACAAGAACCTTCCTGCTGGAGTGGGTGTCCCAAAGTCTCTTTGCTTTCTTTGCATTTCTCCGTTAGGATTTCGCACTGGGGGCTGCCCTACTTTTGAAATGCCTGTTTGTATGTCTCTGATGGACCCTCATGGCAGCTAAAATCAGTATTCTAGAGCTGTATCTGTGCTGCTTTCCCCTGCTGAGCAAGTACACTGCCAGAAGAAAACAACCATTGCCTCATTTTATATTTTATTTATTTTTGTTTTTTCCCTTTTTTTTTTTTTTAATTTTTTGGGGACGGAAAAACTAAAAGCTACAGCTACCATAAAGGGTGTAGCTGATTTTATGGGCTTTCCTACTGGACCTCTAAAAACAATTTTTTTCTAAAAAAACTTTTTGCAAAAATCAGCATGTAAACAAGAAGCCACTTCGGCCTCAGAGGCCACATTGTTGTTTCCTCGTGGCTGTCTCACTCGCCAGTCGACGAGAGCGGGCCAAGGATGCCTCCTCCTCCTCAGCAACTCCACCCTGAGGGTAGACCACAAAACACAGCTTCTGTCCCCAGCATGTCATGGACTCTGCAAAGAGCAAACGTGGGTGGTTAATGGGGATGCTCAAGCTCTTCTAAAGAAAAGCACGATGCTGAGGCGATGCAGCGTGTCAACGAATGTGGAAGTTCCCAGCTCGACCCTACTGCACTGCCCGCTGCCCCCTCAAAGCCTTTTCATCTCCAGCTCAACAGTAAGATAGTGTTTGCAGAGAAAGGGCAGGTTAAGATGGGGCAGCTTTAGGGATGCCCGGCCATGGCCCTTTCCTGGCCCCTCAGAGAGATGCCTGGCACTGTGCATGGCAGGCTGCCAGGGCCAGGATGGGATGGATGCCAGCCCTCCTGACACTGGGTCAGCCCCATGGCAGTGGTGGCCACCCCTGGTCTTGAGGATCTGCCAGCAGGAAAGCCTCACCGTGGCCACTGGAAACCCTCTGGTCAGAGCAAAGGGCTGCAATGTGCTTGTTTGAGAGCTCTTGTCTTAGAGCAAAACAAAAGGCAAACACAAGCAAAATATAAAAGACTTATGTGCGGGTTTAATTTTGCATGAGTAATAGATAATGTAGGGCTTATCTTTTGCATTCATCATGCTGAGTGGGGTTTGTGCAGTGGGATGTGCTGATGGCACAGTGAGAGGAAAGCAGGGCAAGGGGGAGGCAAAGCTTTCTGCCACATACTAGTCCTTTTGTGGTAGGTCAGCTAGCCTTCATGTGCATAAATTATGCTCCAGCATACCTGCTTTGGGGCAGGCTGCCAGGAGCAAGTGAACTGAGTGGATGTGGAGTTGCACAGGGGCACAAAAGGAGGCAAACGTGCCTAGGAGCAAGCAAAGCAGTTGCCCAAAGGCAAGGGCTGTCTGACCACTTCATGCCCAGGAGCTGCCATAGGCTCATGCAGGTGGTTCCCTGGCTGTTTTAGTACTGATATGTCAGAGGTTAAGCAGATTCCTGCACAACCAGCAGCCCCAGGAGCACAGCGAGGCACAGGGCACTGCCTTACCTATTAGCCTATTTACACACTTTGGTTTATTTCTCCAGTAGACTCCAAGGAAAAACACTGGCACTCCAGTTAAAATGATAATGAGTCCAACTCCGCAGACAATTGGCTCTGAGTACAAGCTGAAGATCAGCAGAAATGCCCAAAATGCCAGGTAAGTGATGGGGATGAGGAGGTTCACCTACCAGGAGAGAGCAGAGCAGAGCATGACTGTACAGTGCATCAAGCAGCAGCTGACTGATATGGGGGTGGCTGTGGGGGGGCTTCAGGGAGTGCTATAGCTTCAGGACCCACCATGGATCATGTCTTTCTTCCCTCTACCACTCTTGTCCTCTTTGCCCATCTGGGCAAGTTCACAAGGCATCTGCCCGTGTATCTTATGTTATTACACTAATAATATAATAATATATTATGTGTATTATA
>JANIJG010008796.1:0-16944 GCA_024611175.1 Megaceryle torquata
AAACTAGTTTATAAAAAAAAAACAAAAAAAAAAAAAAAAAAAAAAAAAAAAAAAATAATTCCCCTGACTTTTTTTTTTTCTGTTTTTTTTTTTTCTTGCGGAGGGGGGGTGACATTTCTGGATAGAAAGATACCTTCGTAAAGCTCTATGATAAGGTACATAATAGAGATATAATCAATCCAGTCTTGTAATGAATGTGGACAGTTTCTGAATATTTTTTGTTGTTGTTGTTACTGTTATTTAAGATTTCAAAGTAATTGTGAAGTGAGGCTGTGAAAATTATAGCTATTGCCTCCATCTGCCTGTAGTATCTAGGATGAAACTGCCAAATCAGAGTATACTCCTTTTATAAACTTCGTTTACTTCATGAAAGTGCACAAGAGAAAGGTTTTAAATTTTTATAATTTAGAGGGTAATTTTAATTAATGTCACTGTAAATTAGAGTACTCATGCAGTATTGATTGTCAGGCAGTTGCCCTTTCTAGAGAAGGGATGGGGGCCTGTGACCCATACTCACTGTGGGGCTGTGTGTGAGCAAAGGGAATGCACAATGCTGAGTGTATCTGTGGGATTAAAGCCTGGGACTATTAGTCCTGGTAGGGTACTTAGAAAGTTGTGCTTACTAACATTTTGTAAGAGTCCTGTGGTGTGGTTTATCTGTTACATAGCAGATATTGATCTTGAATGTGTCTTTCACTGATAGCTTGTTAATTATGTGCTATTCATAAATCAAGATATCAAGTGTTGATGTTGACAGGATTTAAAACACTTAAACTGGAGAGTTCCCTGACATTCATGGCATCTTTCTGAATAATTTGTTATTTCTGTGACCCCTTTTTTCCTGTTCTTCACAAAGTCTTGCTTGCTTTATTGAAGTTATGCTAAAAGTCTTTTTGGCTATCTTTCTCTGTTCAAAACACTATGAGTCAAAGGTGCCATCAAAGTCTTTTGTACAACTTGCAAATACAAGTCCCTTCTGAGAAAGCATACCCAGCTATAGAAGTGAATCTCCATTTCCACATCTTCTAGAAGCAGATATCTTGCCTAAGAAGATGGTAGCTGAATCTCCTACCAGACATCCTGCTTTTCCAAATGTTGTCCTCCTACTTTAAAACTGCAGTTCCATCAGTCCCTGAGCTGATGGAAATGAGAGAAACACTGAGAAAAGAGAATATGACCTCAAATTTAGTAATAACTTCTAGCAACATCTTGAGCATCACACACTTGCATGACCTGGTCACATAGTCACAGAAATATCTTATTATCAGAGACCTGCTTAAAAAGAATAAAAAGTAAATAATTTCTTCTTGTGGGTGAGACCAGTACATGGCCATATCAGCATTTTTGTATGTAACTTGATAAAACTAGTTGGAAATAAACTTTGTCATGTAGTTCTGCAAGAAAGGACATCCACACTTGTTCCAAATACAGATCTAACATCCAAGAAGAAATTCTTCTTACGCTCAGTGATGTGAAAATTTCTCACTAGCTGTCTCTTCAGTTGTACTCCTAGGCTAATGTTGCTTCTGAGCAAGTCGTTTTCACTTAAGGCACAGTCAAAAGCTATTATCATATGTACGCATAGACCACAGTTCTCAGATCCCTAGACCTTGACAGAAACATTTTCTTCCTAAAAAGACTCTGGATTATTATTCGGTGAGTTTTTTGCCTGTGACAAATTTCAGCTGCAAGACCACAGCAGGAAATCATGCATAGCTTTAAGTCTTAAGCTATTTCTTTTATTTATCCATTTTTATTATGAATCATATGTATTGAAATTCCTAGGGGAAAATATATAGGAAATTTCAGCCCTGTTAACTGGAGTCATCCACAAGTTTAAAAATATCTGAAGTGAGATTTCAATAGAAAGCTTTGCCAACACTGCTTTCTCTGCTAAGAAAAACCCATGGAGTATACCTGTAGCACATGAACCTTGTGCTTTTTCATGGGATAATTTATCTCAATTTCTGGGAACAGTCTACATTAGCAAAAACATAGTCTTATGTTCTACAATTGATAGTGTTACATGACACTTTATCGCCAATGAAATATTAACTGGATACTATAACCTGAACATAATGAACACATGAATCTAACTCCATTACTAATTCACAAGCTCTAGAAAGAAGTTTACTTGTTTTTCTGCAAGGACTGAGTGGTTTGTGAAATTAATTTCTATGCAACAGTTAGGCCCACATTATATTTAACCTTTTCTCATATTTGGCTTCATTGACTGCTTGCTTGGTTTTAATACTAAGTGAAGTTATTTAATCCACTCGACTATTTCCATTAGATTCTCTTTCCAAGTGGCACTATAGACAATTACACCACCTAGGAAGGCAGATAGTCATTGTTAGAATAATGTGTTTTGTCACTGAAGCAAAAAATAGTCTAAGGAGCTTGTCAGTTGAGGTGGGTTCAGAAAGATTCTTTAATTTTCATGTTAAATAACTTTGTCATTGTCTAAGATCCGAGATAAATTAATTTCAATAAATTCACTGATACGCTGAATAAACTTAAGAGTCAAATCTCATTTCTCTCTGTCTCTTTGCTTGTTTGGATGTCTGATTTTTTTGTTTGCATGTTTTGTTTCTTTGTTTATTTATCAAGTCCTTTAAACTTTTTCTGTGTGTTCTCATCGGGAAAAACAATCATTTATAAAGCATATCTAGTATTTTTTTGAGTTTTCTGCTTTTCCCCTCCCTCCTTTTATAGAAGGTTTTTGATCTCTTCATTGTAAAACTGCTCAGTGGTGAAAAGCATCTAGATGCCTGGCGATACTGTGCTTGTTTTATGATCTTAGACAAAATTTGCTCCTGTTCAATTACCATATTCCAAACATCTCTCCTTGAGCAAATTGCTACCTATGACTAATAATAATATGGTTCTTGGTATAGAGATATACTTCATGAAGGGACATCATTTATTATCAGAAAATGATCAGTAATCCAGCTTCACCCCAGAATTCTACTCCTGCTTCATCCCAATGTTCTACTCCTGCATAGGCCATCTAAGAAAAATATATGTTTCCTAATAATAGTGAAATAAGGGATGCCTGATTCTTTTTAATTTCTATCAGCTTTATATGTTATTTTAGCAGCTTTGAATACACTGGTCTTCTCTCTTACCTTCTGCATTAGGCAGGTCATTCTGGCTTGCTAAACAAATAGCTGATGGTAAGAAGTCATAACAATATCCTGCCTTTTTGTTTGTTTGTTTGGTTTTGTTTGGTTTTTGTGGTTTTTTGGGGGGGGTTTGTTTGTTTGTTTGTTTTGTTTTAATGATGAATTACAGAAACTTACTATGTTCTTACTTATGAAAGTACAGAAGTTACTGTTACTTATTATTTTAAAAGCAGAAGCCTCACAGTAGAAGGCTGTTGGAAACCAGTGCAGACGTATCACAGATTGCAACATAGAAAGACAAAGGTATGCACTGTTGTATCTTTGTCAAATATAAGAGAAAGGAAACAATGGCAATCAGATAGGGTGAAGTATGTTTTAGTTTAGGTGACAGATAATGAAGTTTTGCATTGGATTTTCCATGGCATGTTATTCCTTCTAGAGGCTGTGGTCTAGCCTAGAGGATTGATGTGTGATTATAATTACAGCCCATGAGAAATGGTTTCAAGCATGCAATCTAGTTTGTTTTATGTTTGTTATTTTGCAGCTTTAATTTTCAGGGGCTGTGTGCTTCCAGTGACTGTTAGACTTAGCATAAATTACATAGGTGGAAGAGAGACATACTGTCAGTGCTCCGTGAAGAGTAATTTGCCTGGTATGGGCTCACAATGCATTATCTTACAATGCTATAATTAATCAAGCGCCTTTGGGCAAGTTAGTGTCAGCTGCAGAGCTAAAGAATTCTGTCAAATCATGACTTACTAGTCTTCATTAGCTGCATAATAACCTTTAAAATTGCTGGGGCAGACTGACATTACTTATACAACATAGATTCTACTTCTGTGTGCACCTACTCAGTTGAGAAGACTTATGCACTTCCAGAAATCAGTACTTAGGAAAAGATTCGTAATGTGATTGTTTAACTCTTAGCTTTTTGTTCTGAAATGCATGATTGCTCATAAATTGCAAATTTTACTTCTCTCATTTCAGAGCATCTAAGTGTCCATTGGCACAAAATGATAAATTATTAACAAATGTAATTATAAGAAAGGTACTTCTTTCTTACAAGAAAAAATGGTTGCATGAATCACCCATAATATAATTTACTGCACAGTGTACAGTAATATTTACTAAAGTCTGACTTCAGCTCAGTATGCAACAGATTATATTTGGCCTAGTGTACTTTCCTCCCCAACAAGCCAAGGAGGAGCATTGTCCACAGATATGTAGCTGTGAAGATCTTTCAACACCAGATCATTAATTCCCTTGGAGTGAAGGCAACAGAAATGTATGTGCAAAAAGATTCCATATATCTGGTAGACAACACATCTGAAAGGGAGCCATAGGAGGAAAAAATAACTATTAGAAAAATGGCTGCCACTGTGTCCATCTTTTCTTGGGTAGACAGAAGCAGCAATTAAACTGCAGCTCTGAGAGTCACAGTTTAATCTTTGCTCTCTCTTTGATTTTGGCCACTTTCATTTTCTTGTGCACAAATAAAAGCACCCTGAGGGGATCTAATAGCCATATTACAGCCTCTTTATGAGAAGAAGTGTTCAAGATTCTGAAAACATGGTCTTCTGAGAAATATTAAATTGGATCTCAAGAACAGAGATGTGTGAAATCAGAAGATATTTTCAAAAACTTTTATCCATAATATTGTCTTGTTACCAGTTAATCACTAGAAGAATGTATCATTCTTGCTTTCCAAGTGGACTCGAAAAGGACAAAGGAAAAAAAAATGAAGAGCAGTGTACGGTGTGAAGACAAATATAAGAACTAAATCACAGTGAGGTGAATGTGTCTATTTGTGTTTTTTAATTCTCCTACATACATCCATGATGGCGCTCTCATTTTAATGAGTTCCATATTGTCTGTTGGGTCGTATATACAGGGTTATCAACAGGATTTTCCTGGTGCAGTATATGGGTCACTTGCAAGAACTATGAAGAATGACATTCAGCTTATCTGTGAAGTTGGATCAGGGAATGACCAAGACAGAAAGAGGTCTTTGCTACTTCACCTAAGGAAAGATGGGCTGTAAGCTAGAATTTAATTTTTGCACCCATTTTAGACTCGCACTCATGATACATGAGTGAATGTGTGCAGGAGTGCCTGGGAGCATCCTTCACTGTCTTTGGGGATGTGATGCTCCAGTTCAGTCACACCAGCACAGCTATGGAAACTCTGGCTGCTTTGAAGATGATTACACAATTTTTAATGCAATTCTCATGTAAATATTTCAGTGAAATAGTTTAATTCGCCCATTCTAACAAAAACAGCAGAAGGATTTACACACACACACACACACACACACACACAAAACCAAACCAAACCAAAAAAAAAGTGAACATCACAATGCAATTCATAAATACTGTAAAAAGCTATTTTCTGAGGCACTACTTTCTGTAAATAAAAAAGTAACCAAGGTCTGTCCTGCAAATCTAAACACCAAAGGTCAAGGAAAAAGAAACCCAAATTTAATTCCTTTATTATATGCTTTTAAAGCAGTTTTCAAGATTATAGTTTTCAATATCTACAGTGGCAATCCTGCAGTTTTATGAACTCTCAACACCATCAGTTGGCAAAGATGTAAAGGAAGAACAGAGTGAATGAAACAGTGGTGTCAAGGCAGCAGTGTTAGTATTCCTAAAGCATCACAGTCATCTAGCCAAGGGAGGGCCCTCCAAAGATCATGACCTTGGTATGTTTATTTTCTGTGAGTTTATATCTTGCAAATTGCAATAGAACAGAATTAAGTACTAGGGCAAGACAGGTTAGCAAAAAGGGCATAGGCCATCACTGACAGAAAATAGCTAGAACATTTTCAACAACTCTTCCTCTTCCCATTTCTGAAAACAGAATATTTTTTAATTTCTATGTTCAATTTACACTCTGAAGAGTGTATTAGCACACATTAATGGGCAATTTTTTTCTCTTATCTCTCTTGCAATATTGAACACTTTTCTGAGAGTTTTTTGCATCAGTTAACAACAGTGGTGTGTATCTTATGCAGGGTAGTTAAGCAATTGATGCAGACATTTTTGTGATGTAACATCTTTACTCTTTTTTCTACCATTTGCTTGTTACTCTTTTGTTCTTTTTTTTTTTAATTAGTCCTAACATCACATGATGTCTTATGTTCTTTGTACTCCTTGTCAGATGACTAAACCCAGATATAGGTCTGTAATATAATGCCAATGTAAATTCCAGAGTATATTTAGAAAATAGATTATTCATTTTTTTCCTCTTGAAATATCTACAGGAGGAGAGAAAATGGAATTATGAAGTATCAAATGAAGAACTGTATTTACATTCAAGTTACAGAGCTAATGTGATTTCCTATGCAAGAGTTAAAACTTAAAAAAACCCTACAAACAATTAGTGAACTAATGGAAGGAAGTATAAATTTATCTGTGAGTTGTGGGGTTTTGATTTTGTTTGGTTTTGTAACAAACGGTTTGTTCTGTATCCAAAGCATATCACAAATGGCTTGTAGTTTCTGAATGTATACTGAATTTAATTTCTGATATCAGAACCAAAAAAACTATGGCAATCACAGGCATGCTGTAACGTTTAAAATTCTGTCCCGAAGTTTTCCAGTATATTGATGACTTCTATGTTTTTTCACTGTGGGTATTAGTAAAAAGATCGTGACAATTCTAAGTAGAAGCAAACTCAATGCAAAAGCAATATAATTTAAGGACCTCAATTAGATCATTTGCCACATTCTTAGAAAACTTGGTAGCACTGTTTTAGATAGGAAATGAAAGTGAAATTTCATGTCACTGTACACTAAATTAAGGCCATACACTTTGCTCCTAGCATTCTCTCAGGATCAGCCTTACTTTGCCACATACTTTGATGAAAAAATCTGTACCATCCTTTGCATACATATAGACTAACTTTGTATTTGATCAGGCTAAGCTGCAATGGTCAGTACCTTGTATCTCAATGTCTGCTTTTCTCTTTTGACTCAGTTCACCCGAGAGGGTTCCCTAGGAAGGATTTGCCTGTGTAAGAGACTGAAGATCTCTTATAATCACTTACTCTTCTGCAGAGATTTTCATTTCACTCTTGTCCTTTCTTTGCTGTTGCAAAGAAATTCCTAATATGTCAGAAAAATAGTTGATTTTTCCTTTTTTTTTTTTTACTTCCACACTTTGTCTTTGCTCCATAAACACTGGCCTTGGAAATGGACTTTTCAAAGGTTAATTATATGAGAGCGCCTTCTGTGTAGAATGAGATTATTATTAATTTTATTCAGAACAGAGCACATGTCGCAGAAAACTAGAAGTTTTAATTGAGTCAATTTAGAGACTTAAGTATCACAGGAACAATTTTTTTCAGTATTGAAAGCCCTGGCTTTGGGCTGACTATCCTTTGTTTCTGTAAACTGTAGACCTTATGTTTATGCAAGATCCTCCAGAAAGTCTAAGCCCGTTTACCATTTTTCATTCAGAACCACATACTGTACTCACACTGAAAGAATCCCTTGTAAGCATACTTGCTACATACTCTAGCAAGCTGTACTTTCCTTCAAGAGGAGGCTAGTTTAATAGAGTACAGCAGAAATGTGTGGATTTAGACAAATGTCTGAACATATCTTAATGCTGCAGAAGCAGCTTTCTGGAATTTGGTTGATAATGGAATTAAACATGTCATCCTTAATGGTGCCATCGTTTCAGTGTCTTTGTACTTGTATATTTGCAGTGAGAGAGGATATATTTAACTAAATTGTCCAGAATGCTAGAAAGAAGCAGATATGTTCTTGTTTGAACACACAAACCCTATACCAGTCTCACACACAAAATCTATGTGATTAAAGTATTCCTGTGCTTTCTACTTACACTTTATATAGCATGTTTCGTCTTCAGCCCTTTCTTACATCTGTTGTGGAAAAAATAAAATAACTTCATAGTAAATTTGAGTCAACTAGATCTAGTTACAGATATAAGGAAGACTTGCTAAAGAAAAGTAAGACTCGGAAAGTCCTCTTAGGTTTAAGTATAATCATGTCAGAACTCAACTTGGATAGTGAATATCCAATGTGTTACTGTTGGTCAAGGTCATTGTCCTTGATTAAATATATATGAAATATATACTATTAGAAGAGATCTTTTAAAACTAAGTGTTGGGTTTGCTAAAACAGTAAAAATGAAGAGAAACTTCCAGCAACTCAGAAAGTCAAAAGTGAAATAGATTTTGAGAATTGGAAATATTTGATATTCTAATAACATATAAGAAAAAGAGGACAGGAAGAATGCCATAGAAACGAACCCAACCACTTGATAGGTTAGCAGTCTAACTTCAGTTTCATTTTATATAAGTAATGCTGTTGTAAAGATGAGAGCTAAAGTAAACCAAAATAAACTACTATATGTAAATATTCTCTCTTAACATTAGCTGCATATTAATACCTTGGCACTGCAAAGTCATGAACACCTCAAATTTCCTTAGTTCCACCGTGATCAGAAATTACTGTCTGCTCACATCATTGGTTTTCACTCCATTAAATGTTTTTATGCATTGCTCCTGGGGCTATACAAACCTGAGGCTGAACTCTTCACCAAGGTGACATTTTGTCCATCATATTGTGTAATTAGGGAGTAGTACAATCTGTCTCTTGTGAGAATTTAAAGATTTGTGGCACATGCCTCCATGTCCGAGACAGACTTGTGTGCTTTCATAAAATTTGTTTTATCAAAAAAAAACAGCTTTCAAGAGATACATTAGCTCAAAGAAATAATGTCTGCTTTGAGAGCTCCTGTTTGTTTCTCTCAGCTCTGTGGCATTTCCAGGACTGGGTTGGAAATTATATTTTAATGATTTCTGATGCTGGCTTGCTATAGGGCCTTAAGAGATGGAAAGCTTTCAGTTTCAGCACTGAATCTAGGAGTGATACTGATTTCTTGTAAGTGTCATTAGAAAGCTAGGAGGATTAATGCAGATATTCAAATGATATTATGAGCGTCACATAAGCTTTAAACATTAATATAGATGGGGAGACAGAGATTCATGGGCAGCAGAAAAAGCCTCGTCTGGTTTACTTCAAAATGGAGTACTCAGTCACACAGGGAATTGCATTTTAATGGTGGAAAGATATTTCCTCCAAACAAATTAGGGATAGAAGATGACATATTGGCTATGAAAAATAACTCTTCTGGAAAATATAGGATGTCATATGAATAATAAAGAATCCCAATCTTATCTGCTCTGGCATTAGACATGCTATAATCATCATAAAAAGTAGTTACACTTAGTGTGGTGGAAACTACACGAAAGTTTAATCTCTACAAGAAGGTTTATGTGAGTTTCTCTAGCAAATCCATATCATATATAATTTCCTGGACAAGAATAAATGAAAATGCAATTCTTTTGCTAACTCCTTTTTCAGTATTCTACCTTATTTTGGTATTTCTCACTTTAAGTTTTATAACAAGATACCATTTAACAATTACAGAAGAAATAAAAAATATTTTTTTAAGTTAAATACAAAGCAAAATATGCTTCTTTTCCTAAAATTACTTGAACTGGCCAGCTTTGGTCAAGACCTGTGTTTTTTTTTCAGTAACTGTAAACAGTCAAGACCAAAATCAAACATAATATTTGTTCAGTTGCCATTATATATTTTAAGTATAGTACTTCTTCAGTGACTTGTGGGGTATTGGCACAATGCTGTTGCAACACTATTTCATATTGACTATGTTTGAATAATTTACAAGGAATACAGTATTCCTTAGAGTTATTTTCTTGTACTTCTGTAACATGTCCAGATCCCAGTCTCTCAGATGTATTTTTCATCAGTATACATTTCAACATATACATGCACATTCGACCATCTTCACTTTAAATTAGTCATCGAAAGTTGACCTGAAGATACTCTTGAAGTCTTTATCAGACTAGGCTTAAAGCTACAATGTGTTCATTACAGGATCAGAGCATTTGTCTGCCAGCTGATCAATACTTTTGTCTCATATTTTCAATAAGCTACCTCTGTAAAGCACAAGTTTCTAATTAAATGTAGGATAGCACTTTCCCACTTAATTCTGTTGTGTTTATTTATTATGATTTGGATGTGCCAAGTGTTTGTGAAGCACCTAAATGATCAAACTCGCTTTTCTTTCATAGATTCATAGACCTGCCCTGCCTTTTCTTTAGTCATGCCAAATACAGTAAGTGTTTGGTGTGTGTCTGTTGCATGAAATATGTCCCTCTATTAACAACATGCAAATTTACCCACTGAATTAAGAGAAGAATGTCTCTTTTTTCTTGTTTCTCATGATAGGTCTAAAACTATTGTCATGCAGAAACATCTATTTTTCCATCACATCTAATGTAGCTCTAGACCTCCATTCTATGCACTAAACAAGTGAAAATGTTGGGGTAAGTCAGGATGACAGTGCAAATTGGACAGTGAGTAATAGCTGGAAACTTGGAAATCAGTATCAGAAAAAGAAGGCTATAGTGTTCAAAGTTATACTAGTTCTCTATTCTCACCACCAGTCTTCATTTTTCTAGTTTGAACCATCTTGGTAAAAGACAATGGCATTTAATGAAAAAAAACAGTTCTCACTTGCATGTTTTTTTTAAGCCGGAAGCAAAACCTCATGACAATGTCAAGGCCAGCATTCACTGTTCATGCAAAATTGCTTATCTCACTCTTGTCTGCCATTAAAACTGAATAGATTTGCAGCTATATATGAGCAAAAGGAATGTTTTCCATGAAATTCCTCTTTTCATAGATTAGAGGAGCACTCGATAACAGACAAGAAGCTACCAGCATTCAAGTGAAGCATTCTGTGAAGAGTTACTGCTTTTGATTTTCAATAGTAAGTTTCCAAAGTGTCTAAGAGAAAATTGTCTTGGCTTATGATGTTTATTACATCTGTAAGTCCTTCCTTCAAACAGTAAACATATTCTTCAAACTACAAACATATTCTTCATAAATATAAAAATATTTACACTACTCCCATCTTGAAAAAAAAAAAAAACAACAAACCAATACTAAATATATCTGGTTTAATAGCATTATCCTTTGATTTCACTAACCTTCAATTTGCATTTCTTTCCCAAGTTTTATTTGTTTTGTTTTGTTTTTTTTTTACAAGAGCCACAAGCTTCTCTCATGTTCATACCTTTTGACTAAGAATGTGTGATCTAGATACCACAAAACATTTTCACATTTCCCTTGTGAGACAGTAGGTTTGTTTTCTGCCAGGTGATCATCTTCTTGAACTATGAATAAAATGGACTAATTCCTTAAAGAAATACATATTAATAACAAAACAAAACAAAACAAAAGTAATTTTAAAGAAATAATTTGCTTACCAGCTGTAGACTGACACTTTCTCCAGTCTTTTCTAGATAAGAAGTTAATCCAAATTACAGTGACAAGGACAAACCCCAGTTATATCTGTTTCTAAGAGACCTCCCTATCTAAATCTTATCTTTTCTTATTTTTATTCAGTAATACTAAGACTTCTGTTTTGAAACAGACCTGAATCTTTACTTCCAAAGAAAATGTTAATATTTTCAGTTATAAAGCTACATTTCATTTCAATTATACCACCCTAAGATGTGAAAAGAATTGTGGGATTTGGCACATACAGTTTCACTAAAGGCAAACATCTTTTCTCTTACCTTCTGCCTCAAATACAAGATGCAAAAAATAATTGTAGTGCTTATCTGAAGGAGCAAAATGTGCGGTATAATAAATTTGACTCCTTCACTGTAAATAAATGGTAGATTTTAATTTTTTTCAGTTCTAATAAATGTTTGCAGCTTTTCTATTTATGTATACAGACAAATATAGGTAAATAATGGATAAGTTTGGATATAATCACTACATTTATAGTTATTGAAAAATAGCATACACTGTATGTTGTTTAGGCCCCTTCTTGATATTTATGAAGCCACATATATGAAGTTCTTATGAATACAGAATTTTAGTAATTATTACTGTCACTATTTTCTATTTCTAAGCAATTCACTAGCAGAAATATGAGGGGTTTTGTTGCATTTAGAAAGTGAGAGATATTTACCAGCTATTCCTCTGGGTTTATGCTATTGTATATTTTTTTAAAAATCAGTTAGAATCTATTGTATTTCCTACTTTTCAAATCTTTTCGAAAATTCCTGATTAAACTGATAGTATTTTATTATCAATTTCTCCAGCACACTTATATTTATGCTATATTATATTGCATTATATTATACTGTATTTCTTCTTATTCTTCATTTGTTATTAAGAAAGAACATTATTCTCTGTCATTATTGAGACAACTTGCTATTTCATTTTTTAACTATAATGGTCTTTCAAAATGTTTGGGGGGACTATTTTGATCATTTAAATCTTCTTAAACTGAATCTAAATTTTGAGGCCTAGGTATAAACTCAAGACTGGTCTTGACAGATAAAGCGTAATAAGTTTTGAAAGTCTAGGAGTGCCTGGGGGTAACTACATTAGCACGATTAATTTGCTAATAGGCTCCTGACTGGGAAGGAGCAAGAAAAGCAATGGAGAGGGCTAAGCCAAGGAGGCCTGAAATAGTGCTTATGAGACAAATGTAGGTGGTTTTTTTTTCTGTATTGATTCTCTCCTGTGACTGTTGTCAGATATATCTGATGCACAGCAGTCATGCAGTGTCTTCTCCTTTACACTCTCATGCCATGCCATGCCATGCAGAAAGATGTCCTTGCCACACCATTTTGTCAAGAAAGAATGCTTAATTCCCATTGTAAAAATACTCCAAACTGACATTTGATTAACATGTTTGTAAAAAAAGGGACCACTCAGGGAAGTAACGTAAGTAAAGGGGCCTATCATTCTTTTTCTCCCTTATTCCTATGTTCCACTGCCTGCATGCCTTGCATTAAATCAGGAGTAAGTTTTACATTTACAGCTCCATTGTAACACTGTGGACATACCTACTTGAAACTTGTCCTTGATAAACAGATTTTCCAAGGTTCCCTGGAAATAATCAAGTAATGATCCATACTAGTAGAAAAATGACGATGCACAAATTAGCCTGGTTCAAACAAACTAAGAACATACTACTTCCTGTTTTGTAACTGGCACTTTTAATGTGTTGATAAGTCCTGTGACAGGAGAATAAATTTTTAAAGCCCTTTGAACATCCTTATCTTACCTGGATACTTACAAGGAGTGGACCTACTCCTGGATCTAGGAGGGCTTCTCAGCTCTTATGTCTGCAACCACATTGTCCTGTCCTTACAGGAGGATGAGGTTTGTACTTGCCTTCCTAGGCTAGGTACACTATACTTGACATCCCCAAAGCCCATTCTGGACTACACTTCAGCCTTTCTTTTTCAGCTGGTGAATAACTGGCAGGTTTTTCTCCCAGTTTTCCTTCTTAACAGGGAAAGATAATTATATTTTGTAATATGAGATACACATTGCTTCTCAGAAAGCTGTTGAAAAGGTGTGAATCATTTGCTTTTGGAACAGCACTTGTTAGAAATGCAAGCACCTTCATGCTATTATGGAAAGGAAAAACCTGAATTCTTACTTTGAGGCTTACACATGAAGGGCAATTTGATGTTCTCTCAATTAATGAGGCATGCTTCATTGATAGCTTTGATATAAGAAAGCTTATAAAACTGTCAAAAATGATTCAAAGAGCATTTCTTGCAACAAGACCATGACCTAAACCACTCATCATCCGTTAGGTTTACTAGGCATTCTACACCTCAGTTATCAAAGGAACTAAATATAATTCTAGCATAAAGAGCTCTTAATGTATAAGATAGCTGACTTGATTCCAAAATAAATTGATGAAAGGGTATATATATATATATAAAGGAATATAATCTTATAATGGAGAAATGAAAAATAGAACTGATTCACTGACAAGACACCTACATCTTCATGAAGATGCTTACTACTGTTTTATACTTAGATATTTGAAAAATAGTGTGTGGCAATAATCTAATAATTAAATTATGCTAAAGTTCTAACTAAGTAGCTAAGAAACTAAAAGAAATAATACAAACTAATTTCAAACTAATAAAAAATTCTTAATATTACTCTTAGGCTAGTTGAAAATTTGTGTAGGTAAATGAGGGCAGAAGACAGATTGTTATGTCAGTTCTGTTTTCTATCCTGACTCCGAGATCTTACACAGTCTTGAACAGTTCTTTGAGAACTGAAAAAAACCCTGAAAACTTACAAAAAAGCTCATTAAGACTACCTCTCTCAACAGCCATGAATCAAATCAGCCAAATATTCAGTCAAGCTTTGCAACTGGTCTATTCCTACTTCATTAGTTTGTGAAAATGAAATAAGGAATAGGATAGACATGGGCATGTTATAGTAATATGGAGATCAGTTATGTTTCCAGAAATATTATTTCATCAGGGATTTTTTTTTTATTCATGGACTTCTTATAAACTCTATTTACTTACTTGCTGGAATATTTATATATATGTATAAAGAAAAAACGAGGCAGTAATTATCATTTAAAAAGGAATATGTTTCTCTATTATGGCACAAATTGAGTCATTTACTTACTTTTTTTTGTTTGTTTTGTCTTAGAGAATAGCCTGTTAAGACTATTTAAAAAATTAGTTGATTAATCATTAAATTTATGTATCTGACCAGTGTCAGCTCTTGATCTCAGTCCATTAGGTGATTTCTGATCTTAAAAAAAGCAGCTTCTAGATATCAGCAAGTAACATGAAAGAAGCATTAGAAAATTGTTCATGCAATCTGAAACTATTACATGCTGTGGATATTTTAAACTTGAAATAAATAAGCACTCATGTTACTTTTCCACAAAACTTGTTAAGAGTGGATCAGAAAGAGTATATTTAAAAATAGCTAAAAATCAGTTACCTATCAATATTTGAAATACTCAAATATATGTAAAGATTGAAAAGGAAGAAAAAGAATTTCTGATCTGTGTTAGTGTTATTAATGTCCTTGTCTGTGTGCACATATGTGACCTTGATAGGCTGGAAGAGTGAACTAATGAATCTTACAAAGGTCAGCAAAGGCAAGTATAAGGTCTTGCACCTGGCAAAACATAATCCCAGAGTGTAGTACAGTCTAAGATCTACCTAGATGGGGAGCAGCTCTGTGGAAACTGGCCTGGGGGTCCTGGTGGACAACAAGTTCAATATGAGCAAATAGTGTGCCTCTGGGGCAAAGAAAGTGAATGGGATGATGGGTTATGTTAACAAGGACTTCACCGGGAGAGAGAAAGAAAGCATTATCCCATCCTACCCCTTGCTTGTCAGGCCACATCTGGGATACTGTGTTCATTTTTGGTCCGCACTATGCAAAAAAAGATGTGGACAGGCTGGAGAGGGTCTAGGGATGGGTCACAAAGGTGATCAAAGGACTGGGAAGCTACATATGGGGAAAGACTGAGAGAAATGGATTTGCTCAGGCTTGAGAAAAAGAAGGTTCAGGGTACACCTTATCGTCATGTTCCAGTATTTAAAGGGTGGCTACAACAAAGACAGAGACTTCATTTTTACAAGGAGACATACAGTAAAGACAAGGGTGTAATGGGGTACAAGTTACTCCTGTGGAGATTCTGATAGACACAAAAGGAAAATGTTTCACAAGGACAATTGGCCACTGGAATAATCTCCCCAAGCAAGTGGTGGATTCCCCAATATTGGACACTTTTAAGATCCAGCCAAAGAGGGTGCTGGGCCACAGTTCTGGACAGGGTACTAAATTGTGCTTTTGCCAGTAGAAGTTGTACTAAATGATCCTTGAGGTCCCTTCCAACATATGATTCTAGGATCCTATCATTCTATGAATGTTGAAAATGACAAGGCTGACTTCAGATGTAAGCTAAGTGCATCACTCTCTTCTGGCTCAGTGTATTGCATGTAAAAGGTATATCCTCTGAATCAAAATAAACATTTCCAGTGGTATAGTTTTCATTTAAGTACTATTTACTTACCTACTTATTATTTCTGCTGACCATCACTTGCTTCTTTGTGTAACTGTAGCTTTAACACCATGTGGATAATAGAAAAGCAGATTAATACATTTCTCAGTTTTATGCCCCTAGTTTATGAGTGGATACACAGATATGGGTATGGGGGAGAAGGGAAGAAACACAGAAATGTATTTTATACTGGCAGCCACTGTTGATACTGATTTTTGTAATGGGGGTACTCAAGTTCAAGGACTAGGAATCAGTTCTGAAAATTAACAGTTTGAGTTTTTAGAATTGGTATAGCCAAATTTTCAAAAACCGTTGGATCTTGTGTGGAGAGTACTAGTTCTGGAAAAGGAACTACATACTATAAAAACCCTCATACATTTTGAACTTCTTTCTTCTCACTTGGATTCTTGGAAATCTGCTCATTCATGGTTCTGATGGATCAAGAATATAACAAGAACAGTATTTTAAAATATATTTTGATATTTCTGTTTCAGTTCTTTTGGGGATAACAAACTTTGGAAAGGTTTTAAATTTGTTACTATTTTCTGGCACTGATTTAGTCAGGTCTCATGACTTCTTCCATCTATTGTGGTAATTAACAGAAAGTCAATATTATTATGAGGTCCTAGTCCAACAAAACCATTAAATGGGTGCTTAAAACTCACTGGTCCCATTGTAATAATTATCATTTTACAAATGAATAAGGTTCATGCTTAAAAAGAATTATGCATTGTAACCTATCTAAGCAGAGATTTAAGAAAAGATTTTTACTTCAGGAAGTCTTTAGTCACTTTCATAAAATCAGATAAAGCTGTTCAAAAAATGCATCTCTACTTCTTCAATTAATTTTCTCCCCACAAAATAAAAAATTGATTTAGTTCATGCATATTTAC